>JASVEL010006806.1:0-77238 GCA_032618575.1 Nicotiana noctiflora | reverse complement strand
CTTCCGGAGCCTTTCCATTACGCCGCCGAGGCTTCGCGGGGTGGACCGGGTGATCGTGGTTTTCGTGGGCGGTATTCAGATCAGCCTCCTATTGATGCTCGGCCTGCTTGAGTGTTCGTGGAGGCCGTGCAGGTCGTCAGGGCCAGCGGCCCTATCAGCCCAGGAGTTGCTACGGTTGTGGTGACCCGAGTCATTTTATCGAGGAACTGCCCTCGAGCAACGGGCAGCTCTCAGCAGCGGGGTCCTCGTCCTATGATTCAGGCCCCAGCTGACCCTCGGCCTGCCCAGCCAGCCAGAGGCGGGGGTAGGGATTATAGAGGTGGAGGTCGAGGCCGTAGAGGTGGAGACCGTCCAGGCCGAAGGTAGAGGTCGGCCGGTTGATGGTCGTCCTAGAGACGCGGCTCGGAGGGGAGGTGCGGATCCCGATTCTATGCTTTACCGGCCGAGGCCGAGGCGAGAGGCATCGGATGCCGTGATTACGAGTACCGTTCTTGTGTGTGGCGGAGGTGCTTCGATGTTATTTGACCCTGGATCTACATATTCATATGTGTCTTCCTACTTTGCACCGTATTTGGCCATGCCCAGCTATGCTCTGGATATCCCAGTTTATGTGTCTACATCGGTGGGTGACTCCATTGTAGTCGATCGGGTGCATCGTTCGTGCGTAGTTATATTTGGGGGTTTTGAGACCCATGTTGATATATTTCTTTTGGATATGGTGGATTTTGATGTCATATTGGGGATGGACTGGTTGTCCCCATACCATGCTATTCTAGATTGTCATGCTAAGGCTGTGACCTTGGCCTTGCCAGAATCACCTCGACTAGAGTGGAAATGTACCTCTAGCCACTCCGTTCGCACTGTTATTTCCTATGTTAAGGCTCGACGCATGGTCGAGAAGGGGTGTCTAGCTTATCTGGCTTATGTTCGTGATTCCAGCGCAGAGGTTCCTTCCATTGAGTCGGTCCCTATTGCACGGGAGTTTCCGGAGGTTTTTCCTTCGGACCTGCCGGGCATGCCACCCGACAGGGATATTGATTTCTGTATTGATCTGGCACCGGGCACGCAGCCCATCTCTATTCCACCCTATCGTATGGCCCCGCCGGAGCTAAAAGAGTTGAAAGATCGGTTGCAAGACCTTCTTGAGAAGGGCTTTATCAGGCCCAGTGTTTCCCCCTGGGGAGCACCTGTATTATTTGTAAAGAAGAAAGATGGCTCGATGCGGATGTGTATTGATTACCGGCAGTTAAACAAGGTGACTATCAAAAATAAATATCCACTTTCGCGAATTGATGATTTATTTGACCAGCTTCAGGGTGCCAAGGTATTTTCAAAGATAGACTTGAGGTCGGGCTACCATCAGCTGAAGATCAGGGCGGCTGACATTCCTAAGACAGCCTTTCGCTCTAGATATGGGCATTATGAGTTCTTGGTCATGTCCTTCGGGTTGACCGATGCCCCAGCAGCATTCATGGAGTTGATGAATCGGGTATTCAGGCCTTACTTAGATCTGTTCGTGATAGTCTTTATAGATGACATCGTGGTGTACTCCCGCAGCCAGGAAGAGCACGAGCAGCACCTCAGAGTGGTTCTTCAGACTCTGAAAGATAACCAGCTATATGCCAAATTTTCTAAATGTGAGTTCTGGCTGAGTTCGGTAGCATTTCTGGGTCACATTGTATCAGTGGAAGGTATTCAGGTGGACCCGAAGAAGATTGAGGCAGTCCAGAATTGGCCTCGACCAGCTTTAGTGACCTAGATCCGGAGTTTCTTGGGGTTAGCAGGTTACTACCGTTGATTTGTAGAGGGGTTCTCTTCTATTGCAGCCCCGATGACCAGGTTGACCCAGAAGGGTGTCCAGTTCAAATGGTCAGATGAGTGTGAGGCGAGCTTTCAGAAGCTCAAGACATCTTTGACTACAACACCAGTGTTGATATTACCTATGGGTGCAGGGCCTTATACAGTTTATTGTGACGCATCTCGTACGGGGCTTGGAGCGGTATTGATGCAGGATGGTAAGGTTATCGCTTATGCTTCGAGGCAGTTAAAAATACATGAGAAGAATTATCCGGTTCATGATCTTGAGTTAGCAGCAGTGGTTCATGCCTTAAAGATCTGGAGGCATTATCTATATGGTGTGACATGTGAGGTGTACACTGATCACAAAAGCCTACAGTACTTGTTCAAGCAGAAGGAGTTGAATCTACGACGGCGGAGATGGTTAGAGTTGCTAAAAGACTATGATGTTACTATCTTATATCACCCAGGTAAGGCCAATGTGGTGGCCGATGCTTTGAGTAGAAAGTATGCCGGCATGGGTAGTCTTGCATACATTCCGGTCAGTCAGAGACCATTAGCTCTAGATGTCCAGGCCTTAGCCAACCGGTTCGTGAGATTAGACATTTCTGAGCCTAGTAGGGTGTTAGCCAGCACGGTCGCTCGTTCTTCTTTATTAGAGCGTATCCGTGAGAGGCAATTTGATGATCCTCATTTGCGTGAGTTGAGAAATACAATACAGCGGGGAGGTGCCACACAGGTAAATCTAGATGATGATGGGGTATTGAAATTGCAGGGTCGAGTTTGTGTGCCAAATGTCGAAGGGATTCGAGAGTTGATCTTAGCGGAGGCCCACAGTTCGCGGTATTCTATTCACCCAGGCGCCGCGAAGATGTACCAGGACTTACGGCAGCACTATTGGTGGCGCAGAATGAAGAAAGATATCGTTGCGTATGTCGCTCGGTGTCTAAATTGTCGGCAGGTGAAATATGAGCACCAGAGACCTGGTGGTGTATTCCAGAGGATTGAAATTCCCGAGTGGAAATGGGAGCGGATCACTATGGACTTCGTTACTGGACTTCCTTTGACTCGGAGGAAATTTGATGCTATTTGGGTCATTGTTGATAGGGTGACCAAGTCAGCACACTTTATTCCAGTATCTGTCTCCTACTCGTCGGAGAGGTTAGCGGAGGTTTACATTAGGGAGATTGTTCGTCTCCATGGGGTGCCGGTATCTATTATCTATGATCGGGGAACGCGGTTTACCTCGCGGTTACGGAGAGCGGTCCGGCGGGGAGTTAGGCACCCGAGGTTCGATTGAGTACGGCATTTCATCCTCGGACGGACGGCCAGTCCGAGAGGACTATTCGGATGCTTGAGGACATGCTTCGAGCATCGTGTTATTGATTTCGGAGGCTCGTGGGACCGGTTTACGCCATTAGCAGAGTTCGCCTACAATAACGGTTACCGATCTAGCATCCGGATGGCTCCGTATGAGGCGTTATATGGTAGGCGATGTCGATCGCCGGTTGGATGGTTTGAACCGGGAGAGGCTCGGTTGTTGGGTACAGGACTTAGTCCGGGAGGCCTTGGATAAGGTCAAGACTATTCAGGAGAGATTGCGTTCAGCTCAGTCCAGAGAGAAGACTTATGCGGATCGTAAGGTTCGAGATGTAGATTTCATGGTTGGTGAACGAGTATTGCTCGAGTGTCGCCTATGAAGGGCGTGATGAGGTTCGGGAAGAAGGGCAAGCTCGGCCCTAGGTATATAGGTCCATTTGAGATTTTAGACAGAGTGGGAGGGGTGGCTTACGGATTAGCTTTGCCGCCTAGCTTATCAGCCGTGCATCCAGTTCTTCACGTATCTATGCTTCGGAGATACCACGGCGATCCCACACATGTGTTAGACTTCAGTACTGTCCAATTGGACAATGATCTATCTTACGAGGAGGAGCCGGTGGCCATTATAGACCGGCAGGTTCGACAGTTGAGGTCGAAGAGTTATCCTTCTGTGCGTGTTCAGTGGAGAGGTCAGCCTCCTGAGGCATCGACCTGGGAGTCCGAGTCTGATATGCGAAGCCGCTACCCACACTTGTTTCCTGACTCAGGTACTTCTTTCTTTTGTCCGTTCGAGGAAGAACGGTTGTTTTAGAGGTGGAGATTGTGACGACCCAAAGGGTCATCACTTATTTTATTAATCATTTCGAGCTTCGAGGCCTTGAAAACCTCATTCCATGTTGCCTCGATTTATGTGCACAATCCGAGCATGTAGCCGGAAAGATTTTGTGATAGAAAATATGAATTCTATGAGAAATTTGGATAAAAAATGATATTAATATTGATATGGTTGACTTCGGTCAACATTTTTGGTAAACGGATCCGGACCCGAGATTTGATGGTCCCGAGAGGTCCGTAGGAAAATATGGGACTTGGACATGCGTCCGGAGTCGAATTCTGAGGCCTAGAGCCCAAGTTATGAATTTTTCTATGAAATTGTTTTTGATGTAATTGTTAAAGGAAATGAATTAATTGACCTTGGTATCGGGCTCGTATTTTGGTTCCGACGCCGGTACAAGTCTTAAATATTATATATGTGATTTCGTAAAGTTTGGTGACATTCGGATGTCGTTTGAGATGTTTTGGACCTTGAGTTCCAAGTTTGAAAGTTTTGAAAACCAAAAGTATGAAAATCATGAATTTGAGGCTTGATTTGATGAAAACGATGTGATATTGGCGATGTGATCGCACGAACAAGTTCATAATGTGTTTTTGAGGTTGTGTACATGTTTGGTTTGGAGCCGGGGGGCTCGGGTAAAGATTTGATAGGCCGTTGGATTAAATTCTGAAATGTTGCACTGCTGGTTTTTCACCCAGTTGTTGGCTTCGCAATTGCGAAGTATTTCTCGCAATTGCGAAGGGGCAGTACAAGGTAGGGCTCGCAAATGCGAACCCTGATCACAAATGCGAAGCCCCATTGACCCAACCTTGTTCGCAAATGCGAACAATTGTTCGCAAATGCGAAAGTCCCCAGGGCCTGCCTATGTTCGCAAATGCGAACAAAAGTTCGCAAATGTGAACATTCCCTGTACAGCATGTGTTCGCAAATGCGAACATTAGTTCGCAAATGCGAACATTAGTTCGCAAATGCGAACATCCCTTTGACTGCCAGTGTTTGCAAATGCGAACAAATGTTCGCAAATGCGAACTTCCCAGCCTTAGCTTATTTTTCAAACTCCAGAAATTGGTCGGGGTTCGCAATTGCGAACCCGTGTTCGCAAATGCGAACACAGAGACCTGTAAAACACGATTTTAAGTTCATTTCTTCACTTTTTACAAAACAAAAACACCCATTTGCGATTCTTCACGGATTCCTTCTTCATCAAAACAATTGTAATTCACTTTTTACTTAATTCTTTCAATTCCTAACATCATTAAACATGTTTTTCATTAGAAATCAAAGGTTTTCATGGTGGAATTTCTTGTTTTTGTTAGAATATAGGGTTTTTCATAAATTGGGAAATTGGACCTCGAATTGAGGTCCGATTTTGAAACAAATCATATACATGAACTCGTGGGGGATGGGTAACCGGATTTTGGTCCGAACCCCGAGTTCCGACCATGTGGGCCCGGGGTCGAAATTCACTATTCCGGGCAGAATGTTGTAAAAGTTGTAATTGGCCTTATGAATCAGTTTGTTGAGTAGTATTGATGATATTAAATCAATTGTGTATAGATACGATTGGATTGGAGCCAAATTTGAAAGAAAAAGGCATTGCCACGGATTGAATTGTTCATAAACATTCGAGGTAAGTGTTTGTTCTATCCTAGCTTGAGGGAATAGGATTATGGGTTATGTGTTATGTTATCGAGTGCGGTGTATGGGCTGTGGTGACGAGCATCCATACACTGGCGTCTAGTATGACCGTGAGTCGTTGGAAAATGATTATTTTGAGATATATTACAGATGAATTGTGATTGTTCTCCCTTGTCGGGACTTGTTGTGAAGATGATTATTGATTGCCCTTGTTGGGACAGTTTATGAATTACTGCTTCTTTCTTTGCCCTTAACTGTGATTGTTATTTGGGTGAGGAAGAGTGATAATGCACGAAGGGTGATGCCGTGCCATGTTTATTTATTTATGCACGAAGGTTAATGCCGTGCCATGTTTTATTGATTATGCACGAAGGATCATGCCGTGCCCTGTTATTGAACCATGTATGAAGGATGTACGAAGGATCATGCCGTACTATGGATGTGAGGATGAGAGTAAAAGCACGAAGGGTGATGCCGTGTACTTTATTTGCTTATTTGGTGAGGATGAGAGTAAAAGCACGAAGGGTGATGCCGTGCAACTGCTTGCTATTCCTTGACTTGATATTACTTGTGTTTACATTATACTTTGTTTTTCCTTGTGAATTTATTAATTGTGGTTAATTGTTGAATTCTTTGAGATATTCCTTATTGTGTTAATACCTGGTTATTTCTTGTTATTCTGTGGTATACATATATATTGAATTGCACAGGTTTATGTGGGTGTCTGGTCCTAGGCTTGTCACTACTTCGCCGGGATAGGCCAGGCACTTACCGGCACATGGGGTCGGTTGTGCTGATACTACACTTCTGTGCGTTTTTGCACAGGTCCAGGTTACGATCAGGAGCAGAAGCAGTAATTCGATTGTGTGGCAGTTGATCACATTTGAGACCGAGGTAGCTTGCAGACGTCCGCAGGCCCGGCGTCTCTCTCTTTATTTACGTTATTAGCTGTAGTCTCTTTGTTCCGAGACAAACAGAATTATGTTATATTTCCTTAAGACTTTTATGTGTAGTATTCCATAGTAGTTCGTGAGTTGGTGACTCCACGTCTTGGGTAGAGGATTTCAGTTTGATTTTCACCTTGTGAATTGTTATCTCCATTTTGATAAAGTATTCCGCATTTATTTAATTAGAATGGTGTTAAAAACAGGATAGTATGAATACAGTGGCTTACCTATCTACCACGAGTAGGCGCCATCACGATCCCGATGTTGGGGGAAAATCCGGGTCGTGACACACCTGCATAATAAGGGGATATTTTTCAAAATGAAATTCTTCTTTTTAAGATAACACTTAATAGCATGATAGAATTAAGCCCCATACTGGGGCAGTAAGTTTTTTTTTATTTTTGTAGTAAGCAGGCACCCACCTGAAGAACAGGGGAATACTTTTGAAAGTTTTGCAAGCAGGCGCCCACCTGAAGAACAAGGGAATACATTTCAAGTTTCGCAAGCAGACACCCACCTGAAGAATAAGGGAATATATTTGAAGCAAGTTGCAAGCAAGAGTCATCTCAAAAGAATGGAAGATGCAAATGAAAAACAAGAATCAATGAAAGATATAGTTAGGATTTTGTAAAACATAGAGCATAGTTTAGCTTATTTTCTTTTTACCATGGTGTAATACGGAGATTAGCAGGCAGCAATAACAAGAAACAGCACCAGAGCCACAGCTCTCTGGTAGTTTCAACTACATGACATTCCAGAACTACACTGACCTGATTCCTGTTTAGCCTAGGATATGTTGGCAATCCTTGAAGCAGGATGCGGTCAAAACTTTTAAGAAATGCTTTACATGGAATATGCGAGTGGGAAAAAATCCCTCATTACTGCTCACTTGTCTTTGCACTGAAACTCTTCCTGTTCCCAAGCAAAGAGGGGCAGGTGTGAGCACGTGATTTTTGCCCCAAGCAATTAATTCCATAATAAATAAACAAAAATGATTTTTGATTGAAATTGATTGATTATTGTGTAAAAAGTATCAGTGTTCGTTTTAATTGTTGAAAATAAAGTGAAGGAAATTAAAACAAAAATATAAAATGAAATTAATTAGAAAATGCCAAAAAATGTAAGATAATTACTAAGAAATTAAAAAAATTCAAAGAAAAAATACAAAAAATACAAAATAAAAGGAGATAAATACATTAGGAATAAAATTCTAAGGAAAACATGTATAAAATATAGAAAATACAAAAATTAATAAAATAAAAACAATTTGAAAAAAATACAAAACAAGATAAACTACAAAAATACAATATACAAGGTATTTGGGCCAATAATAAAATACTAGCCCAATTAACACTCTAACAGACCTGGCCCAGATTTAAGTTTAACCGGCCAGCCCTTGTAAAAACCACATGATGACGTATAAGAGAAAAATCTGGACCGTTGATATATTCAATCAAACGGATCAAAGTAGGCGGTTGCTGAATAAACGAAACGACATCGTTAACGAAAATAATCATAGCCGTCCATTTGATTAATCAAATGGATGAAATCAGTGTTACACGGAACCAAAAGACATCGTTAAAGAGAATAAATCATAGCCGTCCAAGAAGCTAATCTAATGGACATGAGTAAGGATTCATTTAAAGGCCAAAGTGATCATGGTCGTTCATCTCATCTAATCTAACGGTCAGAAATCAATAATACATTTCCAATATATAACTATTGTCACACCTCCCCTTTTTACTACTTTTTAAATAAGTATACCCCGCTATTTACTAATACACCCCAAGAAGGGATATAATAATAACAACAGGGAAGGAGTTTTTCCACTTTAAGGGCAATCGGAACGGGATTTATTTATTAAAATTCAGAGTCGCCACTTGGGAAAATAATGGTGTCCCAAGTCACAGGTTTAATCCCGAACCGAGGAAATTCTGACTCTGTTTAACAGTCCGCGAAACTAGAAATTCGGATAAGGAATTTTGTTAACTCGGGAGAAGGTGTTAGGCACTCCCGGATTCTGTGGTTCTAGCACGGTCGCTCAACTGCCATATTTGTTTTATCTAATTTTTTTATATATTTCAATTTTACAAATGATTTTCAAAGTCCCGCTTCATTATTTTTAAAAGACTTGCGACGTCACGAAAATGCATTTCGAGTCACACCGCAACCAGTACGCCTATGACTTTAGTGCATTTCAGCTTCGCCGGGATTTGAGATTTGAGTCACATAAATGTGCACTTGTATTAGGAATGTATATTTATTACAAATCGTGCCCTACGATGTCTACGTCTTGTTAATTTGGGAACCGTGGAATTTGCTATACGATCTTTCTAATTTCTAATGTTTTCATAAGAAATTATGGAAGGCCCCGCAACTATGCTTTTGTGATTTACCGAGGCTCGTATCCATTTTTTATTAAGGTTTTTCGTAAGTATTCTATATTTTTCTATTTCTATTTTTTCTCTTATCCTAACATATCTGGTTTTTGTGTTAAATTTTTAAGCTATAATATTGGAGTCCAGGCCATTATTCATTATTGAGCCTGGACTTCAGACTACTCAACAGTCCATTATTAAAGACAATTGGGCTTTTGGTGCCCAATGTATGCCACTGTTCCTACTCGAGGGTACTAGTACCATATTAACCAGATCTGGGCCTTTATGCATAACTAGGCCCTGACTATATAAGCAAAAACAAGTTATTATTTCAACAACAACACTTGAACAATTATTATTTCAGCATTACTACTTGATAATTTTTCAAGCAATACCAAATGACATTTTGATCACTACTAATTTCAAAGATTAACAGCTAATTAAAATTCTAGCATAGTAATTTGTATCAATATGGTTATACTATATGGCAGGTTCTGATATTCAAGTAACTATTATGATACTAATTTGCAAGATTATTTTGTCACTTATTTAACTAAACGAAAACAGTGTTGTAACATTAACTAAACATGCTTGAGTTGTTAACAATCACAGAAGTCTAAAAGCAAATCTGTATATATAAATCATTTTTAAGTGAAGGTAGGCGATAATACAATTTAAACTTCTAGACTACATATTCCCTTTTAGATTAAATCGATCCTGACTCAGAGTTTAACTAACAAAAGTAGCTTGATACCAGTTTATACGTCCAATTTCAAAATCGTACTTATCTACCTAAGTGTATAAGTTTTGTATTAGCCTGTTTCAGTTTTGAATTAGGTGATAGCTATATCTAATTGCTGAATTACGTTTAACTACTATATTAACTACTCTACTCTAATCTAGATCAAACTCATATAGCGGTTAATTATTACAACCATTCTAATGAATTACAATGATTCTATGAATTATAACTACAACTAAAGAGAAGAAACAGAAATAACTTCATCGAAAATCCATTTAACTTCATTCCTTCATCATAATTTCAATTACATCTTCAGGAAGCAGAAGTGTACCTGATTCAAAACAATTCGATGAGTCTAGAGTTTTGGAGAAGAAGAATAGTCAGCAACTAATAGCAGCACTACAGCAACAACGAGACAAGTTGATCACAGTAAAGCAGCTAACAAAACCCCAAATACAAAATCCAGTAAATCAACTCAAGTAGAATCAAGTAATCTGGCAAAGTCGAAATGAATTAATGAAGGATCGACCCACAGAAATCCCCCAAAACAGAACTCAGGTTAATCAGCTTCTATAACCTTTAGTTATATATTTCAGAACTGAACCCAAAATAATGTGTGGAACCCTAGAATTTCTGAACTCTCAAAATGTAACCTCAATTTCTAAATTTGAGAACCCTTTTTTCAGGCTCACTAACAGCCTATTTATAGAATTATTTTGGGGGGAATTGGGGGGAAATTTCAAATAATTTCATTTCCCTCCCCTTATTCTTTTCAACTATTTACAGTGTAGTCTATTAAGATTGTGTCGAAATGCCTAAGAACCCCTACTAGAAGGTTCTAGGCAATTCTATTGGGTTCTATTAGGTGTGTTTTACATAATTACCCTCACATGCTAAGATTTGTTACACAAACGCCTTTTTATTCTGCCCAGTCTGCCCTTCATTTTATAATTAATTGTAGAAATACTAGGCACTAAAGTCACTTTTAGCCATATAGGCTCTATTTAATCTTGAGGAATGCCATTTACTATTCCTTTTTTACCCCTTGTATCTATTCCATATTACCCGGCCTTCCTAAGGTGTCACAACCCAAACCCCGATCGTGATGGCGCCCAACACGATGCTAGACAAGCCCGACCATATTACCTCTTAAACCAGCCAATTATTAATTCCAATTAATCCAGTTAAACTTAAACAACAAGTGATCATATAAAAATGGCAATGTAATAGTAAAAGCATACAAAGTACGGTCCCAACCATATCGTGGTGTCACGAGTTTGAGCCTCTACAGAATAAGCATCCTAGTACAAACAAGTCTAAGCAAGATGAAACAACAAAATGATAATGAAGGAGAAAACAGTTTCTGCGGACGCCGGCAGCTACCTCGTAGTCTCCGCAAAATAGATAATGATTAGCAGCTACGATATCTCAACTGCTCCCGGGCACCTGTGGATTTGCACAGAAAGTGCAGGGGAGTGGGGTGAGTATATTTCAACTTAGTGAGTATTAATAATAAACAATAACTGAAAATAAGAGATCATGTACTATCACTAAACAGTTCTAAGGCAAACCCCCACAGGTAAGTCATCACTACAGTAGTACTCCGATCACCTGTCCACACCTATCTCGTTAAGGTCCCACACTGACTAAATCCCCTTTCGTACCACAACGGCGTACAGCCATCTCCATATACATGTGTCCATAAGACGTAAGTATCTAATAAGTATAATGCTGCGGCGTGCAACCCGATCCAATATATATATGTATATATACTGCTGCGGCGTGCAGCCCGATCCAATATATATATACGGCTGCGGCGTGCAGCCCGATCCAATATATATACTGCTGCGGCATGCAGCCCGATCCAATATGTATACTGCTGCGGCGTGCAGCCCGATCCAATATATATACTGTTGTGGCGTGCAGCCCGATCCAATATATATACTGCTGCGGCGTGCAGCCCGATCCAATATTTATATATATGATGCGGCGTGCAGCCCGATCCAATATATATACTGCTGCGGCGTGCAGCCCGATCCAATATATATATATATATATATATATGTATATAATACCTCTTAACGGGTCCTCGACCCTGTCTCAATTAGTATAGGGTTGGCCTTTCAGGCTCACTCAGCTAGATCGGGAGGCTTCCACCATAAGTGATTCATCTCTCACGGTACACATCTAGTACTGGCTCTTAACAGGCTATTCAACTAGTTTCACGGCTGAGTATGAGTTCCAACATGATATAAGGGTCACCTAGCTCTACAGGTCCCCTAGTGATCTACAGATAGGCACAAGACCCCAAACATGGCTATTAGCCCAATTACACAGTTATAATCTCATTAACAGTCATAATACACAGTCTACTATAAGCCGGAAAGGACCAAGTCCAAGTACCCAATCACAATGTCACCACGCCCATCACAAGACGCGTATCTCATCTCAACATAGCACTGTGAAGTGCTAGTATGGGGTTTCAAACCCTCAGTACATTGTTTACTATTACCACTCACCTCGAACCGGTAGAAGACTCAGTCCGCCTAGCGCTTGCCTTGCAAATAAATCTCCTCGGATGCCAAAATCTGCTCAAAATCATAGAGAACACATCAATACATGCAATGACACACAATCCACACGAAGCAACTCCCAATTGCACCAAAACCCACTAAGTTGTCAAAACCCGACTTTCGGTGCGCTCCTCGAAAAATTATAAAAGTTACATATTCGGAACCCTCGTCTCAATACGAGTCTATGCATATAAAGTTTTCCAAAATCGGACTCCGATTGCCAACTAAAATCGACAATTTATCAAAACCCTGGCTTAGGCTAAATTTCCTCACAATCGATCCGATTCCCGCGAAATAAAGGAGGATTTCAAGATAAAAACGCGTATAAGAATCATAAAACTCACCTCCGATGATAACCCGATGATCTCACATAAATTACTCATCCAAATCACCCAATTCCCCTCTCTAAACCGAGACCAAATATTTTTCACAACTTCAGAAATTAACCCTTCTGTATTTTTAACACAGGCGCGATTTCCGCTTCTGCGGACAAAAATCCGCCTCTGCGATGCCGCCTCTGCGACCAATTGGTCGCTTCTGTGAGACCACACCAAAACGCCCAGTTCTGCTTCTGCGGCCCAGGTCTCGCACCTGCGAGACCGCTTCAGCGGACACCCCTCCGCTTCCGCGATCTCCCCCCAGTTGTCCGCCTTCCGCTTCTGCGACCTATCCGCTCCTGCGATTCGTCATCCGCTCCTGCGGAACCTCCTGGCCAGACCCCCTTTCGCATCTGCGATGAAATCTCCGCTTCTGCGGTCCCGCTCCTGCGGTTCCAAATCCGCAGGAGCGAAAATGCTGTTGCAATTCATGATAGCAGCTCCCAAACTCCAATTTCCTCCCGTTTAACCTCCCGAAATCACCCCGGGTCCCCCGGGACCCCAACGAAAGCCACAAACATACTCAATAGCACCATACGAACTTGCTCCAATAATAAAAACACATACTATAACACGGAATAACATCAAATTCAAGCAATTCAAGCCTAAGTTTCCATTCAAACTTCCGAAACCGAAATTCGACCAAAAACCCGACCAAACAACGTCCGAATGACCTGAAATTTCGCAGGCACATCCAAAATCACCTAACGGAGCTACTGCAACTGTCGGAATTCCATTCCGACTCCCGGATCAACATCTCGCCTATCGATCGGGTATCGCCAAAACTCAACTTTAGCCATTTCAAGCCTAACACTACACCGGACCTCCAAATTCACTTTCGATCGCTCTCCTAGCTCACAAATGACCTCCCGGAGCTGACCGAATCATCAGAATTCGATTCCGAGCTCTCTAACTCACAAGTCAACATCCGGTTGACTTTTCTCAACTATTCCTTCTTCTAAGAGACTATTTGTCTCAATTTCAACCAAACTCAACCCGGATTGACTCAAACTTACCCAACATGCATATTACGACATTAACAAGCGGATAACGGGGGTAACGGGGTAATAACTCACGTGATGACGGGCCGGGTCATCACATTCTCCCCAACTTAAGAAAACGCTCGTCCTCGAGCGGGTCAAGAAACATACCTGGAGACTCAAATAGCTGAGGGTATCTGCTTTGCATCTCCCGCTCGACCTCCCAAGTAGCCTCCTCCACGGGTCGACCTCTCCACTGCACCTTGACTGAAGCAATCTCCTTGGACCTCAACTTTCGAACCTGTCTACCCAGAATAGCCATTGGCTCCACATCATAAGATAGATCACCATCAAGCTGAATGGTACTGAAGTCTAATACATGAGACTGATCCCCGATGTACTTCCGGAGCATAGACACATGGAATACTGGATGAATGCTGGATAAGCTGGGTGGCAAGGCCAACTCATATGCCACCTCTCCCACTCTCCTGAGTACCTCAAAAGGACCAATGTACCTGGGACTCAGCTTCCCCTTCTTCCCGAACCTCATGACACCCTTCATGGGTGAAACCTTCAACAATACTCTGTCACCAACCTTGAAAGACAACTCTCGAACTCTACGGTCCGCATAACTCTTCTGACGAGACTGTGCCGTGCGAAGCCTATCCTGGATCAACTTTGCTCTATCTAGAGCATCCTGGACTAAGTCAGTCCCTATCAATCTATCCTCACCAGGCTCAAACCATCCGACGGGAGATCTACACCGTCTGCCATACAATGCCTCGTACGGGGCCATCCGAATACTCGACTGGTAGCTGTTGTTGTAGGCGAACTCAGCAAGTGGTAAGAACTCATCCCACGAACCACCAAAATCAATCACACATGCCCGCAACATATCCTCCAGGATCTGAATAGTGCGCTCTGACTGCACGTCTGTCTGGGGGTGAAATGCGGTGCTCAACTCAACCCGCAGCTGAAATGCTCTCCAAAACGGAGAAGTGAACTGAATGCCTCTGTCAGATATAATAGACACTGGGACCCCATGCAACTTGACAATCTCCCGAATAAAGATCGCTGCCAACTGCTCCGATGAGTAAGTAGTACTAACTGGGATGAAATGTGCGGACTTAGTCAGCCGATCAACAATCACCCATATGGAATCAAACTTCCTCGCTGTCCGAGGGAGTCCAGTAACGAAATCCATGGTGATCCTCTCCCAGTTCCACTCGGGAATGACCATACGCTGAAGAACACCGCCCGGTCTCTGATGCTCATACTTGACCTGCTGGCAATTGAGGCACTTGGCTACATGCCGAACAATATCCATCTTCATTCTCCTCTACCGGTAGTGCTGTCTCAAGTCTTGGTACATCTTCGCGGCACCTGGGTAAATAGAGTACCGCGAACTGTGTGCCTCCTCAAGTATCAACTCCCGCAACCCATCTACATTGGGCACGCATATACGGCCCTGCATCCTCAGAACACCATCACTGTCGATAGTCACATCTCTAACATCATTATGCTGCACTCTGTCCTTAAGGACAAGCAAATGTGGGTCATCATACTGTCGCTCCCCGATGCGATCATATAAGGAAGATCGAGAAACAACACAAGCCAACACCCGACTCGGCTCCGAAATATCTAATCTCACTAGCCGATTGGCTAGGGCCTGAACATCATAAGCAAATGGCCTCTCCCCAACTGGGATGAAAGCTAGGCTGCCCATACTAGCCGCCTTCCGACTCAAAGCATCGGCCACCACATTGGCCTTCCCAGGATGATACAAGATAGTGATTTCATAGTCCTTAAGCAACTCCAACCACCTCCGCTGTCTCAAATTAAGGTCCTTCTGTCTGAATAAGTGCTGAAGGCTGCGATGATCCGTGAACACCTCACATGAGACACCATACGGGTAATGCCTCCAAATCTTCAAGGCATGAACTATGGCTGCTAGCTCCAAATCATGAACAGGGTAGTTCTTCTCGTGGGGCTTCAACTGACGAGAGGCATAAGCAATGACCCTACCCTCCTGCATCAACACACAACCAATGCCCACTCCTGAGGCATCACAATACACAGTATAAGGATCTGAAGCTAATGGCAGAATCAAGACTGGTGCTGTGGTCAGTGCTGTCTTGAGCTTCTAAAAGCTCTCCTCGCACTCCTCGGACCATATAAAAGGGACACCCTTCTGAGTCAATCTAGTCAAGGGTGAGGCAATAGAAGAGAATCCCTGAACGAATCGGCGATAATACCCTGCCAATCCCAGAAAGCTACGGATCTCAGTAACTGAGGTCGGTCTGCACTGCCTCGACCTTCTTCGGATCTACCTGAATACCATCACGGGACACCACGTGCCTTAAGAATGCCACGGACTCAAGCCAGAACTCACATTTGGAGAATTTGGCATACAACTTCTCCTCCCTCAATCTCTGCAATACAATACTCAAGTGCCGAGCATGCTCCTCCTGGCTACGAGAGTAGACTAGAATGTCATCAATGAACATGATCACAAATGAATCAAGATAGGGCCCGAACACACTGTTCATCAGATGCATAAATGCTGCTGGGGCGTTGGTCAGCCCAAAAGACATCACAAGGAACTCATAGTGACCATATCTGGTCCTGAATGCAGTCTTCATAATGTCGGACTCTCTAATCTTCAGCTGATGGTAGCCTGAACGAAGATCAATCTTCGAGAACACCCTAGCTCCCTGGAGCTGATCAAATAAATCATCAATACGAGGCAGAGGATACTTATTCTTCACTGTAACTTTGTTCAGCTGCCTGTAGTCAATACACATCCTCGTGGATCCATCCTTCTTCTTAACAAACAGGATCGGTGCACCCCACGGTGACACACTCGGCCGAATGAACCCCTTATCTAGGAGTTCTTGGAGCTGCTCCTTCAATTCCTTCAACTCAGCTGGTGCCATCCGATACGGAGGAATAGAAATAGGCTGAGTGCCTGGCACCAAATCGATACCAAAATCAATATCCCTGTCCGGCGGCATGCCCGGCAGGTCTGAGGGAAACACATCGGGAAAGTCTCGCACAATGGGAACAGAATCAATACTGGGAGTCTGGGCCTCGACCTCCCGCACAAATGCTAAATAAGAGAGACATCCCCTCCCAACCATTCGTTGGGCCTTGAGGAAAGATATTACCCTGCTAGGTACATACTCAGTCGTGCCTCGCCACTCGATCCTCTGAATGCCTGGCATAGCCAAGGTGACTGTCTTAGCATGACAGTCCAGAATAGCATGACATTGAGATAGCCAATCCATGCCCAATATAACATCAAAATCGATCATGCTGAGAAGCAACGGGTCCACTCGGGTCTCCAGACCCCCAATAGTGACCAAACAGGACCGGTATACGTGGTCCACAATAATAGTATCCCCTACCGGGGTAGATACATGCACTGGCAGCTCAAGACTCCCTCGGGTCGTGCCCGAATGAGGAGCAAAATATGTAGACACATAAGAATAAGTAGAACCGGGATCAAACAATACTGAGGCATCTCTGTGGCAGACTGAAATAATACCTGTAATAACTGCATCAGAAGCAACGGCCTCAGATCGGCCCTGAAGAGCATAGAATCTAGCATGTTCGCCTGATCGGCCTCCTCCTCGAGGGCGACCCCTAGCTGACTGACCCTCACCCATAGTCGGCGGGGCGGGTGCTGAAGTAGAAGGACCAGATGACGAGGGCTGCCCTCTCTGCTGATAAGGCTTGGAAACAAGACATGGACACTCCCTACGATGGTGCCCAAACTCTCCGCACTCGTAGCAACTCCCCGATCCTGGGGGCTGAGACTGATAAGGATCCCTGGTGCTGGAGTGGCCAGCTGATAAACTAGGCCGAGATGAACCCTGAGTAAATGGGGCCTATGAAGAACTCTGAGCTGGCATGGCGTTGAGAGATGGCTGGCTCTGGTGCGAACCCTGATAACCCTGACTAGAAGACTATCCACGATGATCTGAGCGACCCGACTGCGAAGATCTGAAAGAGCGACCTCGGCCCTGCTGACTCTGGCCTCTACTTTGAGTGCCACTGGAACTAGCTGAACCTCTTGGCCTCCCTCACGTCCCGCTCTCTGCGCTGAATTGACTCTATGTCGCGAGCAATATCCACAGCCTCCTCAAATGTACGACTCAAAACCCTCTCTCAAGTCATCACAATACGAATGTGATAAATGAGGCCGTCCACAAAGCGTCCAATCCTCTCTCTGTCGGAAGGAACCAACCACGGTGCATGTCTACACAACTCTGTAAACCTGATCTCATACTCTGACACTGTCATGTCCCCCTGACGGAGACCCTCAGGCACGCACTTCTCCAAGAACATGGTGGAGAACTTTGGCCAAGATAGTGGTGCTGCCCCTGCGGGGCTGCGGCGCTCATAAGACTCCCACCAAGCGAAAGCTGGCCCCTGAAACTGAAAGGTGGTGAAAGATACCCCACTGGACTCCAAGATCCCTGCCGTACGAAGCATCCAGTGGCACTTGTCCAGAAAACCTTGGGCGTCCTCGCCCGGAGCACCAGTGAACACTGGAGGAGATAGTCTGGTGAACCTCTCGAGACGACGCTGCTCATCGTCCGACATAGTTAGGACCCTGTCCCCCTGAACTTGATCAGCTGGATGAACCGGAACCACAGGTTGAACCGGAGGAGCCTCTGGTGTCTGGATGCCCTGCACTGCTGGCTCTGGAGTGCGTGCTGCGGGGGTCTGGTGAACACCCCCGGTCACTGATGCAGCTGCTGCGGTAGTAACTGAAACCGCATGTGCCAGGCCGGTGAATACTGCTAGTATCTGAGCCAGGGTCTCCTATAGACCCGGAATGACAAAAGGCAACGCTGGTGCCTGAACTGGTGCTGCTGGCACCTCTGCAACTGGGGGCTGTGGGTCAGCTGGTACTGCATCAGCTGCCCGAACTCCGCCACGACCACGGCCGCATCCACGGCCTCTAATAGATGGTAGTGGTGGTCGTCCTCCCCGTCTGGAACCTCGAGTTCTCGCCATCTGCGAGAGAATAGAATGTCAAAGTTCAGTTCAAGTCAAAAGTAATCGCACGATAAGAATTCCAAGAATTGATTTTCCTAAATGGTTTGCAGCCTCCCGAGGATAAGCACAAGCGTCCCCGTACCGATCCACGAGACTCTACTAAACCGTCTCATAACTCGCGAGACCTGTTAACCTAGGCTCTGATACCAACTTGTCACAACCCAAATCCCAGTCGTGATGGCGCCCAACACGATGCTCGGCAAGCCCGACCATATTACATCTTAAACCAGCCAATTATTAATTCAATTAATCCAGTTAAACTTAAACAGCAAGTGATCATATAAAAATGGCAACGTAATAGTAAAAGCACACAAAGTACGGTCCCAACCATATCGTGGTGTCACGAGTTTGAGCCTCTACAAAATAAGCATCCTAGTACAAACAAGTCTAAGCAAGATGAAACAACAAAATGATAATGAAGGAGAAAATAGGTTCTGCGGACGCCGGCAGCTACCTCGTAGTCTTTGCAGAAATACAATAAAGTAGCAGCTGCGATAGCTCAACTGCCCTCCTAAACATCTGGATCTGCACAAGAAAGTGCGGGGGAGTGGGGTGAGTATATTTCAACTCGGTGAGTAATAATAATAAATAACAACTGAAAGTAAGAACACTTGTACTATCACTAAATAGTTCTAAGGCAAACCCCCACAGGTAAGTCATCACTACAGCAGTACTCCGATCACCAGTCCGCACCTATCTCGTTAAGGTCCCACATTGGCTAAATCCCCTTTCGTACCACAACGGCGTATAACCATTTCCATATACATGTGTCCATAAGACGTAAGTATCTAATAAGTATAATGCTGCGACGTGCAGCCCGATCCAATATATATATATATGTATATATACTGCTCCGGCGTGCAGCCCGATCCAATATATATATACTGCTGCGGCGTGCAGCCCGATCCAATATATATACTGCTGTGGCGTGTAACCCGATCAAAAATGTATACTGCTGCGGTGTGCAGCCCGATCCAATATATATAGTGCTGCGGTGTGCAGCCCTCTCCAATATGTATACTGTTGCGGCGTGCAGCCCGATCCAATATATATACTGCTATGACGTGCAACCCGATCCAATATTTATACTGCTGCGGCGTGCAGCCCGATCCAATATTTATATATATATATGTATATAATACCTGCTAACGGGTCCTCGATCCTGTCTCAATTAGTATAGGGTTGGCCTTTCAGGCTCACTCAGCTAGATCAGGGGGCTTCCAACCTAAGTAATTCATCTCTCACGGTACACATCTAGTTCTGGCTCTTAACAGGCTATTCAGCTAGTTTCATGACTGAGTATAAATTCCAACACGATATAAGGGTCACCTAGCTCTACAGGTCCCCTAGTGATCTACAGATCGGCACAAGGCCCCAAGCATGGCTATTAGCCCAATTACACAGTTATAATCTCATTAACAGTCATAATACACAGTCTACTATAAGCCGGGAAGGACCAAGTCCATGTCCCCAATCACAATGTCACCACGCCCATCACAAGACGCGTATCTCATCTCAACAGAGCACTGTGAAGTGCTAGTACGGGGTTTCAAACCCTCAGTACATTGTTTACTACTACCACTCACCTCGAACCGGTAGAAGCCTCAGTCCGCCTTGCGCTTGCCTCGCAAATCAATCTCCCCGGATGCCAAATCTGCTCAAAATCATAGAGAACACATCAATACATGCAATGACACACAATCCACACGAAGCAACTCCCAATTGCACCAAAACCCACTAAGTTGTCAAAACCCGACTTTCGGTGCGCTCCTCGAAAAATTATAAAAGTTACATATTCGGAACCCTCGTCTCAATACGAGTCTATGCATATAAAGTTTTCCAAAATCGGACTCCGATTGTCCACTCAAATCGACAATTAATCAAAACTCTGGCTTAGGGTAAATTTCCTCACAATCGATCCGATTCCCGCGAAATAAAGGAGGATTTCAAGATAAAAACGCGTATAAGAATCATAAAACTCACCTCCGATGATAACCCGATGATCTCCTAGAAATTCCTCGTCCAAATCGCCCAATTCCACTCTCTAAACCGAGACCAAATATTTTTCACAACTTCTGAAATTAACCCTTCTGTTATTTAACACAGGCGCGATTTCCGCTTCTGCGGACAAAAATCCGCCTCTGCGATGCCGCCTCTGCGATGCCGCCTCTGCGACCAAATAGACGCTTCTGCGAGACCACACCAAAACGCCCAGTTCCGCTTCTGCGGCCCAGGTCTCGCACCTGCGAGACCGCTTCTGCGGACACCCCTCCGCTTCCGCGATCTCCCCCCAGTTTGCCGCCTTCCGCTTCTGCGACCTAGGACTCGCAGAAGCGAGTCCGCTCCTGCGACTCGTCATCCGCTCCTGCGGAACCTCCTAGCCATACCCCATTTCGCTTCTGCGATGAAATCTCCGCTTCTGTTGTCCCGCTCCTGCGGTTCCAAATCCGCAGGAGCGAAAATGCTGCTGCAATTTATGACAGCAGCTCCCAAACTCCAATTTCCTCCCGTTTAACCTCCCGAAACCACCTCGGGTCCCCCGAGACCCCAACGAAAGCCACAAACATACTCCATAGAACCATACGACCTTGCTCCAATAATAAAAACACATACTATAACACGGAATAACATCGAATTCAAGCAATTCAAGCAATTCAAGCCTAAGTTTCCATTCAAACTTCCGAAACTGGAATTCGGCCAAAAACCCGACCAAACGACCTCTGAATGACCTGAAATTTCGCAGGCACATCCAAAATCACCTAACGGAGCTACTGCAACTGTCGGAATTCCATTCCGACTCCCAGATCAAAATCTCGCCTATCGATCGGATATCGCCAAAACTTAACTTTAGCCATTTCAAGCCTAACACTACACCGGACCTCCAAATTCACTTCCAATCACTCTCCTAGCTTACAAATGACCTCCCGGAGCGGACCGAATAATCAGAATTCGATTCCGAGCTCTCTAACTCACAGGTCAACATCCAGCTGACTTTTCTCAACTATTCCTTCTTTTATTTGTCTCAATTTCAACCAAACTCAACCCGGATTGACTCAAACTTACCCAACATGCATATTACGACATTAACAAGCGGATAACGGGGGTAACGGGGTAATAACTCACGTGATGACGGGCCGGGTCATCACATTCTCCCCAACTTAAGAAAACGCTCGTCCTCGAGCGGGTCAAGAAACATACCTGGAGACTTAGCCAGTTTAGACCCCACCCCTTTTATTATTAGCCACCATTTATCAGAACCCAATTATTTATCAAAATATGACCACAATTTAAAACATAGCCCCTTATTGAAAACATTGCCACTTAATAGAAAATACAGCTAATTAATCAGTATAGCCACTCAACAAACAGACTTAACTTTCAGAAGTAGCCACAAGACCTTTACACTCATGACCCAAATCACAAAAAGCATCCAAAGGTTCAGAATGAACTCACATATGAATCAAGTTACAAATATAGCCAGTTTTATGTTATTTTGCAAATATAGCCTTAATCAGGAATTAATTTTCAATTAATCAGAACTCAGAGGAGAAGTTTGATAATGATTAAATTCCAACTAACCAAAAACTCAATTTGGATAGAGCATAATGATCATATACATAAACAGACTTATTAACACATGATTCATGCATGATTAACACCAAAAACTCTAAGAACACTTAGAAAACTTAGGCATGTGTAAGATTCAAGACTTATATGTACATGAAAAGATTGATTCCTATTTTTTAAAGCATGCAGAAGAAATATGCTCAGGTAAATATGATAGACATGCCAAGAAACATTTTTTAGAACAGCAAACCAAGAAATAGAAACAAAGATGGGAACTTAGCTTTTTTCGGGCTTTTCTTTCCCTTTTCGTTTCATTCTTTCTTTTCTTTCTTTCTTTCTTTTTTTGTTTCTTTATTCTTTCATCCTTTTTCTAGATCTTCAGAACTTTGAAGACATTTGGTCTCTGAGTACTCGGATCTTTTAGATGGGGCTTTTGTGGTTTTGGTGGGGTTTTATAGTGGCTTGAAACTTTTATTTTCTCTCGATATTTGCCGAGGATTAAAATGTTCTCAGCTGGGTATTACACTGTTGAGGATAACACTGTTTGGGAATCTCTTTTCTTCTTTCCTCTTTCAAAACTTCCTTCAAAACTTGCGCTTCGCTCCTTGGAAAGCTGTTGCATATAACATTGCCGAGGACTTTTCATTTCTTCAAAACTGGTGCTTTATTCTTCCGAAAACTGTTGGGGATGACATTGACCTTTTGCTTTTTCTGTCCCGCATCTCATTTTTGTGTTTTATCCGTCGGGGATACAACTTCTTCCATTAACACAAGTTTCTTTCCTTCTCTCAACACTGCTTGGGATAACATTGGTTCAAAGATTACTTGTCCTTAAAACTCGAGCTATCTCACTTCTCTCAAAATTACTTTTCTCCATAACTTGGCATCGTTTTTTCCTTAAACTACTGGGAATTCCATTTCCTTCACAACCTTGTGTTTATCTTCCATCTTCCTTAAGTTGGTATTTGTTTCAAGAAAATTTTCACAATGAGAGAAAATTTTCTGCCCCAGTTTGATAATCTTCTTTTTGGCATGTCTTTCTTTCACCACTAACCTTTCCTTTTCCTGCCTCAAATCAAAGAAAAATTTGTTCGTTTAAAATGTGACGAGTGGTCATGCGCTCCTGCTGGTGATTGGTTTTTCCTTTTCTCCTTTCCTTGCTCTGCACTCCCTAAACTTGTTAGGGAATGCTGTTATTTGCTGGGGATGATATTCTTGCTGCAGATGATTTTTCCCTTTTCTTTTTCCTTCGTTGCTATGTGTTGTCCGACCCTCTCGGTCGATAATCTTCTCGGGAAGCTACTTCTTCCCGATGATCATTATTAACACGATTCCTCCTCTATTGTTTCCCAAACCTACTCCGTACTTCCTCCAAAGATTCAGACCAACCTATCGTTTTGGTCCTACCACAAGATGTCTTTTCGTCTTATTCCCTTATCTTGTGCCTACTCACGTTTACTTTGCACCGTTCTGGCGATTGGTAGTAAGCTCTAAAACATTTCTTCTCAAAACAACAAATTGGTGAGTAGGAAGTCTTTAAACAAAGAAAAATGAAAAAATGACGACTTCAAAATAAGAAAGAGAAGTCGTTCTGAACAAGTGTTGGGAAGAATGAAAGGAAAAGAACTCATCTGAATGGTATAATCGATCCAATGATCATATCGTGCATTTTTGGACTAATCAACCCAGTCTATTTGTATCAATCAATTTTCTTCCCTTTTTCATGTTTTGTTATATATACATATTTTCATTAATAATTCCAAAAGAGGGGTATGAAAGAGTAATCAAGGCTCAAAGGGGAGAAGCGAAGGTTAAAGTATTTGGATAGTAGAAAAATTGCCTCCGTCATTTCATTCTCCGATAAATGCCAAGTACAAACAAACAAACAAATAATCAACAATTACAATCAAAGAATCATACATAATATCTCTTGACTGCGTCAGAATTGATAGCCATATCGATGCATCTTCCCTCGATATCTGTTAGACATAGAGCACCACTGGATAACACTCTAGTCACAATAAAAGGCCCTTTCCAATTCGGGGCGAACTTGCCCTTTGCTTCGGCCTGATGTGGCAGAATTCTTTTCAACACTTGCTGTCCCACTTCAAATTTCCTAGGACGTACCTTCTTGTTATATTTTCTTGCCATTCTCTCTTGATACAATTGGCCATGACATACCGCTGCAAATCTCTTTTTGTCAATCAAGCTTAATTGTTCCAATCGGCTTTTGAACCATTCATCATCATCAATCTCAGCCTTAGCGATTATCCGAAGGGAGGGAATTTTGACCTCTCTTGGTATCACTGCTTCCGTTCCGTATACCAACAAATATGGAGTTTGACCTACTGAAGTAAGAACAATAGTGCGATAACCCAGCAGTGGAAATGGTAACTTTTCATGCTATTGCCTGGATCCTTCTACCATCTTGCTTAATATCTTCTTTATGTTTTTGTTGGCTGCTTCAACAGCTTCATTCGCCTTGGACGATATGGTGTGGAATTACGGTGCGTAACCTTAAGATTATGTTGACATACTTCTTTCATCAAACCACTGTTAAGATTGGCACCGTTATCCGTGATGATCACCTTTGGGATCCCAAATCTACAGATGATATGGGAATGCACAAAATCCATCACCTCCTTTTTGGTTACTGACTTGAACGTTTTAGCTTCAACCCATTTGGTGAAATAGTCAATGGTTACATGAATGAATATATGGCCGTTGGAAGCTGTCGGCTCAATAGGTCCGATGGCATCCATGCTCTATGCAACAAATGGTCAAGGTGCTGACATCGTATGTTATTCTGTTGGCGGAGAATGAATCGGATCTGTGTGTATCTGACACTGATGGCATTTTCGCACAAAATCGATACAATCACGCTCCATAGTGAGCCAATAATATCCTGCTCGAAGGATCTTCCTGGCCAATACTTATCCACTCATACATGGCCCACATACGCCAGCATGTACCTCTGTCATCACTATCGTGGATTGACTAGCGTCTATATATCTAAGCAAACCCAAATCTGGTGTTCTTTTATACAACACTCTTCCACTAAGGAAAAATCCATTTGCCAATCGCCGAATGGCTCTTTTCTATCTCTGGTGGCCTGCTTCGGGTATATACCCATGTTGAGGTATTCTTTGACATCATAGAACTATGGATCGCCATCCATCTCTTCCTCTATCATGTTGCAATAAGCATGCTGATCTCGAACCTGAATATGTAATGGGTCAATGATCACGCCCAACTATGACTTATAAAATTAAAAATGCGGTCGCAACAAATATACCCAAGTATTACACACGCGGTCGAATCCTAGATAGTTAACCTACCAACTTCAATCTTCAAAACCCAACAATCTTCCGAATCAGCTTCCCAAATATTCAAATATCTCTTTGAGTGGTTTCTAATAACTACTTTTGCATAGAACTAATTAACTAAAATAATAACTGCATGTGTTGTAAATAAGAATGAGAAAGACTAAGGTGATAATTTCCCCTATTGATGGAATCCCTTCTGTTTATGCTAATACAAATTGTCAATATCTCTCTATCAATCATGAACAATAATTCTATCGTAAATCTCTCCCGAGTAATTACAATAATTTACTATCGCACTCTTCCGAGCTACCCTAGCTTTCTTTAATTATCACAGTTCACTTTAGATTGCACCCAAGGTTTCGTTATTCCTAATCCCATCTCTAAACCCAGAATTATAGATTCATCTAATAATCTTTGTATGGTGTTGTTCAACAATAACCTAAATATGCACTCTTTTCCAAGTTATGCACACTAAATTGGCACAGCTAATTGAGGATCCTATCAATTCACTACAACAAGAACGAAGTTGAACAAATAGAAATTTAACTAACAATTTGTATTCACATAAGCTAGAAGTTCATCAACCAATAGGTTCCATCACAACCTTAGATAAGGAATTAGCTACTCATAACTATGAAAGTAAAAGATAGAATAGATTTCATAATAAAAAAATCCAAAATTAAAGTAAGAGAGATGTTTAGAGAATTCTCTCACACTAGTTTCCTCGCAAAAGTTGTCAATAATACAAAACATGCCTCCTTTGGGCGAATCCTAATGATATATATAGGGTTTAGGTATTAAAAATCCCATTTTTACACTTTGTTCCCTAAGTTTTACGCCTTCTACCGCGGTTTCACCGCAGTCGCGATGGAACCGCAGTCAAACAGTGTCTCCGAATCTTCAGGGCTGTTCAAGCGTAGTTTGCATGATTTTTTCACAAATGGCCCTTTACATCTCTTTTTGACATCAAAATTATTCTTTTAGCCATCCTCAACTACTGTGTACCTATAACACATGAAAAACACTGATAAGAGCATTTTGTCATCATATATATTATCAAAACAGCATTAAAGTGTGATTATAGTAAAATTCACCTATTATCAACACCACACACTTAAACCTTTGCTCATCCTCAAGCAACTTTAATCACACTTCTAGGCCTATATTATCAATGTCTCCCCCAAAATACGTCACATAAGCAATCATTCATGATTAACCTAAGTAATGAACAATCCTTACTCAACTGTAAACTCCAATGCCAAACACATCATTGCTTACTCTAGTTACTATTACATACTTGCAAACTTACCTTTTTCTTCCTGAGTTAATGCCCTCACAACATACAAACTGAGAGAAGTTCCCATAAGTTTATTATAAAATTGAACTCATATATATATATATATATATATATATATATATATATATATATATATATATATATATATATATATATATATATATATATATATGTATATATATATATATATATATATCTCAGCAAAGAGCATTTATATGTACACAGATACACCATAAGCTTGCCCCTAGTGTAATACTCCACTAATCGAGTCATTTAGTCAAAGATCATGAGGTCTTTAAGGGTTGTAATATAGGCCATGGGATGGGTAGGATACTTTTGATTATAGTGGCTAACCTCCCTAAGCATTCTTTTACACAAACTTCCCTTTAAGCTTTTCATTATGCTCATCCTAACCATTCTTCCACCTTTTATTCACTTGTAATCCCACTTTTCTTTTGGTGCAACTGGCTTCCTTCTTTATATATACATCTCTTTCTCTCTTTTTTATAAGCATTTACTGTACAACTGCCAGTTCACCTACTCTACCATTCATTCTCGATTCCGTTTTTCAATTTTCCCTCACCCCGCACTTTTACTTTTGCATGTTCATTGCAATTCGAGTGCTTCTAGGAGGTAAGGTACAACAATGCACAACATATATTTTGTGAACATTATAGGGTTATGAAAGAACATGCTTAAGGCTCAAAGGGGTTAACTAAGATATTATGTACATGTGGATTCACAGTTTTTGGTTTATGGGGTTGCACAAAGAAATGCCTCTATCATCTCTATAACTAAATAACTTCTATTTCGCTTTGTACACACACAGAGCAAGTTCTAGGTATCATGTATAAACATATAATACATGTAAAAATCTCACACACACTTAGCATGCAACTCATTCTGAATTAGGGTCATCTACAAAGTCATACAAATGTTCAAGCAAGCTACATTGTGCAAGTTAAGGCATATAATATAATCTACAGTCAAGCTTAGATAATACACTCTCAAGTTCATTTTAATATTGCAAGTGTGCATACTTGGGGTTACATATTACCCTTCACCCATTAATCCTAAAACCGAAAAATCTACCTAACCCGGTTAAATAAAAACCCTTGGAAAAGAACCATGGATAAAAGAAAAACCAAGGGGGAGATAATACACTACCTAAGAAAAAGAAAAGATAAACAAAAATTCCTAAATGGACTACTTCCCTCAAGAGTACTGTCCAAGTAGTCCGTCATCAAGAAGAGTCCTCTACTAATATTTTTGGATTTTGTTTACTCCGACTTTGACCTTTAAGAAACCCATCGACAAGTGTCCATCATCGGGCCAAGCCAACAAATATACTATACAACTAAATTATACAATGTACAACATACACTATAGAGTAAGTCTCCCACTCTACACTTAAAATCATGGCATGTCCTCATGTCATATAAAACAAATTAAAGCATAGAAGGGTTAGAATACTTCTCTGAGACTCAATCTGAGTCGGAGACTATGGTGGGGTCGACTTTGCATGCTCGACACAATGCTCTGAACCACGCCATGAAGCGGCTCTCAGACCTGGACTGTCGCTGTGACATCGCATCCATGCGAGTGTGCAGGCCGTCCATAGAAGTGCGTAGATCCGCAACTTCTTCCTTCAAACACCTAAGCATAAGTCTGGTGGACTGGGAACGGGATAGGCCAGCTCCAGAATGAGCTTGCCTAGATGGAACTGCATAGTCAATAGACCTCCTGGACTGGACAACCGGGACTGGGTTGTCATCATCATCATCAATATCAATTGGGTCGTTGCCTCGGCGAACTTAAATGGAGCTTTCTGAGGCAGATTGCCATCAGTAGGTAATATGGGTGTGTGGTGATTGAGGCATAGTCTAGTGACCAATGAAGGGAAATAGAATCTCTTGGACTTAAGTGGACCCCTCAGCATCATTTCATCACTAATCAGTCGGGCAGCGTCAAACTCTTTTTGGGTGACGAAGAACCAAGTCAACACTGCCCTATTAAAATTCACATTAGTAATGTTACTGGAGGGGAGGAAACAGTTACAGAACACAGTGAACCAACATCTGGCTAGATGCGTAAAATAGGTGGAATTAAGTGTGATTTGGTCTTTAATCCACAAAGGACGTCCACCTACGCATAAGGACTCAATCATGATGTCCCAAGTGACACCAGGACTGTCGTGGTAATAATCCACATCACTGCTATAATCAGGCAATCTCAAGGCTTGCCTGATACTAGGCACCTTGGCATATACACGCATACCTCGCACGAAGACCTCTCTAACCATACTGTAGGTTGCGTTGGCATAGATCTCTCGCACAAGCTTTTTGTTGACAAGAGCAGGTTCCTGGAATAAGAACTCCATTTCCCTGCGCCGTATCTCCTCAAACATGTCAAGCTTCTCTGCCCGAAGTGCCATACTGTCTATAGGAATTTCCTGCAGCCATGCCTTGGTGGCCTTGGCATGGAAGTCGTTTTCTGCCTCTTCAAACTCAAAGCGGGACTCATCGTAGGTAGGACGCCTAGATGAGCTCGCTGCTTGCCTCGAACGCGTTGGTGCCATAGTCCTGCACATAAGAAGCACAACAAAGATTTTTATTACATTAGTAATTCGAATGGTTACTCAGACTTCACCATCCGCTGACTACAAACTTACTCCTTTAATGCCATCATACCATGACTCCTACTTTGCCCATTTATTTTCAACCATTTCACCAATTCTAGCCTAATGCACCCCACACTTACCCGTTTCAATGTGAATTATATATACATATCCTCCATATTTACTTCATCTATCATGACAACACCACACCACACACTTTTACACCATCTCTAAATTTACAACAACAACCCAACAAAACCTAGGCATAAAATCCCCTAAAATTATACAACACAATACAATACCACATATTTGGCCAAACCATGGCCCCAAAACAATACTAGTCAACAACAAAATATTTTAGGCCTCTAAACTACTAAAACAACTTCACAATTATATAATAATGGAGACCCAACCAATTAAAGTGCCAATAATCGCAAAAATCAAATATACAACAATGACCATATACTAATAGGGCATAATTTCATGTTTTACACTAAGCCTAGGTAGGGTTTAAGCAAAAACTCAAAATTAACTATATTATACTAATTAAACTAGAAGAAAATTAAAGAGAGAAGAAAGAGAAAAGAGAAAACTTACTTGAATAGGAGAGGGGAGGAAGGGGAGTGGTAACAATGGAGGTTGGGGGAGGAGAATGGAGGAAGAATAAGAGAGAGTGGGAGGAGGAGTTGGTTAGAGAGAAGGAGGAGAGAATTTTTGAGAGAGCAAATGGAAGGGGAGGCGGTTGAGACGTTTGGGGAGTGAGGGGAGGGGTTTTAGGTTAGAGATATTAGGGGGGGTGGATAAAAAATTAATAAAATTATTTTTTTTCGACAGACATACCTGGGCTCGTCTCGGTCCACCGCGGTCGCGGTGGCACCACTAGCGACGAGTTTCAGAGAGGGCACTTCACCATGGTTTGACTGTGATCGCAGTCCAACCACGGTGGATCAACTTCAGAGAGGGCATCTTACCGTGGTTTCACCGCGATCGCGGTGGAACCGCGGTAGATGGCTTCATCTGATTCTTCCGCCTGGTAGCTGCCTATTTTATTTTTTATTTTTTTGTATAGTCTAACTATAATGTTTACAATTACAAAGACTTCGTGGGTTGCCTCCCACGTAGCGCCTGATTTAACGTCGCGGCATGACTCAACTTAGCGCAATTTAAGGCTCGCTCAACCTTTGCGGCTTCAAATGGAACACAGACTTCTCTTTGGCTTCATCCATGCCCACGTACAATTTTAACCGATGTCCATTGACTCTGAAAGTGCGAGAGCCATCTTCAGTGCCTATTTCCACAGCTCCAGACGGTAACACTTCAACCACCCGGAATGGGCCAGACCATCTTGATTTCAATTTTCCCGGGAACAATCGTAATCTTGAGTTGTAGAGTAATACCTTTTCCCCGGATTTGTTACGCTCTATGATGTTTTGGTCATGCAGCTGCTTCATCCTCTCCTTATATAACCTCGTGCTCTCAAAAGCCAGATATCGGAACTCTTCTAACTCATGTAATTCAGTGACTCTTGTTTTACCCGCTTCTTCCCGGTTGAGATTTAGTTATTTAAGTGCCCACCATGCTTTATGCTCCAATTCAACGGGTAGGTGACAAGCTTTCCCAAACACCAATTTGTATGGTGACATGCCAATCGGTGTCTTAAAAGTTGTCCTGTAAGCCCATAGTGCATCATCGTGCTTTCTTGACCAGTCGGTCCTTGTGGCGTCCACCGTTTTTGTTAGTACACTTTTTATTTCCCTGTTGGATACTTCAACTTGCCCACTGATCTGCGGGTGATATGGAGTAGCCACCTTATGCCTCACATCGTATTTTGCCAACTATTTTTCAAACGCCCGATTACAGAAGTGAGTGCCCCCATCGCTTATAATCGCCCTCGGTGTCCCAAAGCGAGTGAATATGTTTTTCTTAAGAAATCCCACCACTGACTTAGCATCATTGGTGGGTAATGCTATAGCTTCCACCCATTTAGACATAATCTACAACAACAAGAATATACTTATTGCCATAGGAGATGACGAAGGGACCCATGAAATCTATCACCCAGACATCAAATACTTCCACCTCTTGGATTGGGTTCATGGGCATCTCTTGACGCCAGGAGATATTCCCGATGCGTTAACATTCATTACACCCTTTCACCCACAAGTGTGCATCTTTAAACATCGTTGGCCAGAAAAATCCAGCTTCAAGTACCTTAGCTGCTGTTCGAACTCCTCCGAAATGGCCACCATATGCCGAATCACGACAAGCCTGCAAGACAGAAGATTGTTCGATCTCGGGGACGCATCTCCGAATCATGTTATTAAGGAAAATTCTAAACAAGTAGGGCACAATTGGCTTTCATGAAAGAATCTTTTCCTCTTGACCAATGACAGGTCGTGAGGAACAATACCACTGGCCAGGTAATTTGCATAGTCTGCATACCATGGCGCTTCAAGGAGAGTGGTAGCGAGCAGCTGCACATCTGGAAAGGTTTCCAGAATTTCTTCACTTTCTTTAACATTTTCGTCTCCTTCAAGTCGTGATAAGTGATCAGCGACTTGATTTTCAGTGCACTTGCGGTCACAAATTTCAAGATCGAACTCTTGCATAAGCAGCACCCAACAAATTAGGCGCGGCTTAGAGTCCTTCTTTTCAATTAAATATCTAAGTGTTTCATGGTCAGTGTATACAATTACCTTGGATCCTGTGAGATAGGACCTGAACTTGTCAAAGGCGAACACTACCGCCAGCATCTCCTTTTCCGTCACATTGTAATTTAGCTGAGCTCCACTCAGTGTTCTACTAGCATAGTAGATTGGATGCATCATCTTGTCCTTCCGTTGGCCCAGCACTGCCCCCACTGCATAGTCACTGGCATCACACATGAGCTCGAATGGTTGCTCCCAATTGGGGGAATTAATGATTGGTGCTATTACCAGCCTCTTTTTCAGTTCCTTAAATGCAGTCCTGCAATCATCAAAAAATACAAAAGGGTGATTTTTTCCAGTAACTTACAGAGGGGATAGGTAATTTCGGAGAAGTCTTTAATGAACCTCCAGTAAAAATCGGCATGTCCAAGAAAGCTTTTAATGGCTTTGACAGACGTTGGTGGAGGCAGCTTTGCAATGACATCAACTTTGGCTCGATCCACCTCAATTCCCTTGCTAGAAACCCGGTCCCCCAAGACTATTCCTTCTTGTACTATGAAATGGCACTTTTCCCAATTTAGCACCAAGTTAGTCTCAATGCACCGTTTCAGCACACGCGTCAGATTGACAAGGCACTCATCAAACGAATTCCCTACCATTGAGAAGTCATCCATGAACACCTCCATAATATTTTCCACCATGTCTGTAAATATGGCAATCATGCACCTTTGGAATGTGGCAGGTGCATTGCATAGGCCAAATGGCATCCTCCTGAAGGCGAAAATGCCATATGGACATGTGAAGGGGGTCTTTTCTCTATCCTCAGGGGCAATAGAGATTTGATTGTACCTTGAGTACCCATCCAAGAAGCAAAAATGTGACCTTCCTGCTAACCTGTCGAGCATCTGGTCAATGAAGGGAAATGGGAAGTGGTCCTTTCAGGTGGTTAGATTCGGGAAGTGGGAAGTAGGAACTGTTCTTGTTGAAATTAACTCATTGTTTTCATTCTTCACAACCATCATGCCACCCTTCTTTGGTACACATTGTACTGGGCTAAACCAGCTACTATCAGAGATGGGGAAAATAATTCACACGTCTAGCCACTTTATTACTTCCTTCTTCACCACTTCCTTCATATTTGGGTTCAGCCTTCTCTGTTGTTCAATAGATGGTTTTTGTCCCTCTTCCAAGAGAATTTTCCCTCTTCCAAGAGAATCTGATGCATGCAATAGGCGGGGCTGATCCCCTTTCTGTCTGCCATTGTCCAATCGATGGCAGTTTTGCATTCCTTGAGTACCTGTATAAGTTATTGAGCCTGTACATCTAGCAAACCAGATGAGATAATAACAGGTAAAGTGGAGTTAGGGCCTAGAAATTCATACCTGAGATGAGTTGGTAATGGCTTGTGTTCCAGCTTGGGTGGTTCTTCAATGGATGGTTTTGCTGGAGGGGTCTCTCTATTTTCTAGGTGTAGAGGTTCAAACTCCAAATTTCTATCCCAAAACCCCTTACCTTCTAGTGCTAACACCCATTCCGCCAGACTTTCACCATTTACCTCCTCTAAGTTCATTAGGCATGCCTGTAGTGGATCTTCAGCTGTTAATGCTACATCGTCTGTCTCCACTATCACATATACTGCATCGAAAAGGGAGCAATTTGCGAATTCACTAGGGCGCCTCATAGATTTCTGTACATTGTATATGATCTCTTCATCGTTTAGTCTCATCTTGAGTTCCCAGTCTCATAATCGATTAATGCTCTCCCTGTGGCTAAGAATGGTCTTCCTAAGATTATAGGAATCTCCTCATCCAACTTGCATTCTAGAATCACAAAGTCGGCAGAAACACAAAGTTCCCCACCTGAATAAGCACATCATCTAATATCCCGAATGGCCATTTTACAGTCCTATCAGCAAGTTGTAGTAATATTGAAGTAGGTCTGGCTCTCCCAATGCCCATCCTCTTATAGATCACCAAGGGCATAAGATTTATACTAGCCTCCAAATCACACAATGCCTTAGTAAAGGCAAAGTTTCCTATAGTGCACGGAATAGTAAAGCTACCTGGGTTAGATAACTTCTCATCTATGGGTCTGGATACCACTGCACTACATGTCTGATTAAGAGTAACTGTGGCCAAGTATTGAAAATCAATCTTTCGCGACATCAAATCTTTCATCATTTTAGCATACCCAGGCATCTCTTTCAAAGCTTCAATTAAGGGAATGTTTACCTGGATTTGCTTGATCATTTCAAAGAACTTCTTGTATTGTTCCTCCTTCTGGTGCTTGGCCAACCTTTGGGGGAATGGTGATGGAGGCCTCTTCTTCCCAATCACTTGGGATTTTTCCTCCTCTTCTATTTTTTCCACAACCGGTTGTTCTACCTATTCAGCTGCTTTCTCTGTTTCCTGCTGCACATCAATATTTTCAGTTGCTGGCTGGACTATAACTTCTGTCAACCCTGTGGACTCATCCAGTTCAATGGGTACTGGAATGAGTGTCTCTGCATGCAAATTGCCTCTAGTTCTCTCTTGCTCAACATCAAAATCTCTACCATTTCTCAGACTCACTGCTTTCAGCTGCTTTAGGACTTGATCTTTTGGGTTGGTTTGAGTGTCTGCAGGTAATGTCCCTTGAGGAAGATTGTTCAGTGTCATAGCAATCTGCCCCAGTTGCACCTTGATATTCTTAATAGCTGCATCGTGTGCATCTACTCTTTCATTGATTTTGGCATTGGACCCAATAACCTGCTGCCTCATAGCTTCTAGCCTTTCGAACCCATCTTCATGTCTACCCCCGTGTTGTTGTGGAGGTGGGTGATACCCTTGCTGTTGATTGTTGAAAGCCTGAGGTCTAGGATATGGAGCCATATTGTTGGGTGGCCTCAAACCTCCTGCATTGTATTATGGCTGAGGGGGCCTGTATTGCTGTGGAGCTTGCTGACCCCAATTATGGTTTCCCTGTCGCTGACCTCCATAATTCGCCACATAATTCATGTCTTCATGCTGATGATGATGTTCCTGATCTGCATCCCATGGGTTACCTATGGGTTGGCTAATTCAAGATATGCATAAACCCCCATTGGTAGTATCAACAATATGTACCTGCTGCTTAACCCCAGATTCTTCCACCCTTTTGGTCAGGATGCTCATCTGTGTCAAAAGAGTTTCCATGTGTTTCCGCCATAGTGTTGGAAGGGTCCAGAGGCACAGAGTGTACCACTGGAGTGATAGGAGCATTCCTGGTTGTCCACCTAGAGTTTTGAGCCATCTTGTCTAGCAAATTCTGGCCTCCTCTCCAGGCTTTGCTCAGAAAAGCCTCACCTGCTGAGGCATCAACTATATTCTACATGCTATCCGAGAGCCCCATATAAAACCTTTGACCCAACATCTATTCTGGAACCCCATGGTGAGGACACATGACTAGCATACCCTTAAATCTGCCCCAAGTCTCATGCAATGTCTCCATAGGTTTTTTCTTGAAGCTTACAATCTCATCAATTTGTTGAGCTGTTTTGTTAGGTGGATGGAACTTGTTGTGGAATTGTTTGACTAACTCATCCTATGTTGCTATATAGTTTATGGGAAGTGAGTTGAGCCATACCTGTGCAGCTCCTGTAACTGAGAATGGAAACAACAATAGCCTGATTGCTTCCGGTGTCACATTGGGTTGTCTCTGCGTCTTGCATATAGAGAGGAAGTTCTTTAGATGCTGCTGAGGGTCTTCAACCTGAGTCCCAAAAAATAGTCCCTTGTTTTGCAACAAGTGTAGCATATTGTTAGTGATCTGGAATGATTCAGCTTGAATGTCGGGCACAATAATGGCGTTGCGAAGTTATCAGCAGTTGGTTGTGCCCAATCGAACAGTGCACCCTCAGGTGCCTCCTGCACCTCTTCCCGTACATTCAACCCAGCTTGCTGGTTAGGATCATTTACGTCTCCCATGAAAATGTCTAGTTTCAGTGTCTGTTGAGATTGTCGATGTTGTTTGTTTGCCATGTATAGTGCCTAGAATGTTTGTTCTAGGTCTGAGAGTCCTTGAAGTAGTTCTACTGTCCTAGTAGATTTTCTAGGCATGGACCCGAGCAACCAATTCAACAATCGTCAAAATTTTCAATCTAAAGTGTGTGAGAGAAATCTGACTACAAGAAGAATCTTGTAGTTCTGTCAATGGCAATTGATAATTCCGTTAACTCCCCAGCAACAGCGCCAAAATTGGATCACGCCCAACTATGCATTATAAAAAGGACAATGTGATCGCAACAAATATACCCAAGTATTACACACGGGGTTGAATCCTCAGAGATTTAACCTACCAACTACAATCTTTAAAACCCAACAATCATCCAAATCCGCTTCCCAAATATTAAAAAATCACTTTGAGTGGTTTCTAATAACTACTTTTGCAAAGAACTAATTAACGAAAATAATAACTGAATGTGTTGTAAATAAGAATGAGAAAGACTAAGGTGATGATTTCCCCTATTGATGGAATCCCTTATGTTTATGCTCATACAAAATTGTCAATATCTCTCTATCAATCATGAACAATAATTCTACCGTTAATCTCTCCCGAGTAATTACAATAATTTACTATTGCACTCTTCCGAGCTACCCTAGCTTGCTTTAATTATCACAGTTCGCTTTAGATTGCACCCAAGGTTTCGTTATTCCTAATCCCCCCTTTAAACCCGCAATTATAGATTCCTCTAATAATCTAGGTATGGTGTTGTTCAATAATAACCTAAATATGCACTCTTTTCCAAGTTATGCACACTAAATAGGCACAACTAATTGAGGATCCTATCAATTAACTATAACAAGAACGAAATTGAACAAATAGAAATTTAACTAACAATTTGTATTCACATAAGCCAGAAGTTCATCAACCAATAGGTTCCATCACAACCTTAGATTAAAAATTAGCTACTCATAACTATGAAAGCAAAAGATAGAATAAATTTCATAATCAAAAATTCAAAATAAAAGTAAGAGAGATGTTTAGAGAATTCTCTTACACTAGTTTCCTTGCAAAAGTAGTCAATAATACAAAACTTGCCTCCTTTGTGTGAATCCTAATGATATATATAGGGTTTAGGTATTAAAAATCCTGTTTTTACACTTTGGTCCCTAAGTTTTACGCCTTCTGCCGCGGATTCACCGCGGTCGCGGTGGACCTGTGGCCAACACCCCCTTCTGAATCTTGAAACTTCAGCAGACTTGATCCACCGCGGGTCTACCGGATCGCGGTGGAACCGCGGTCAAACGGTGTTTCGGAATCTTCAGGGATGTTCAAGCGTAGTTTCCATGATTTTTGCACAAATGGCCTTTTGCATCTTCTTTTGACTTCAAAATTGCTTTTTTAGCCTTCCTCAACTACTGTGTCCCTATAACACATGAAAAACACTGATAAGAGCATTTTGTCATCATATATATTATCAAAAAAACATTAAAGTGTGATTATTTAGGGTATAAATATAGTAAATTTCACCTAATATCAGTCAACATGGATTTTATCTGGGTGATGCAACATTGATGCTAAAGTAGCCAAAGCATCAACAACCTCATGCATTCTTGGGATGTGCCTGAACTCCACTGATCGGAATCGCTTACTCAGATCATGCAAACATTTACGATATGGTATAAGCTTCAAATCTCGTGTTTCCTACACTCCTCGAATCCGATGTACTAGAAGGTCCGAGTCTCCTAAGACCAAGACGTTCTGGACATCCATGTCCACAGCTAACCGCAACCCCAAAAGGCATTCTTCATACTCAGCCATGTTGTTGGTACAATAGAAACGTAGTTGAGCTGTAACAGGATAATGATATCATGTTTCAGAGTTAAGTACCACTCCTATTCCAAGTCCTTTTGCATTCGTAGATCTGTCAAAGAAAAGTTTCCATCCTGGTTCCCTGATCAATTCCAACTCATCTATATGCAGCACTTCTTCATCAGGAAAATACGTCCTTAAAGGTTCGTATTCATTATCAACAGGATTCTCAGCCAAGTGATCGGCTAAGGCTTGAGCTTTCATAGCCGTCCTCGTCACATAGACGCTCTGTCGAACTCCGTAAGTAATATATGTCATTTTGCTAACCTCCCTGTGGGCATAGGTTTCTGGAAAATATACTTCAATGGATCCAAGCATGAAAAGAGATAAGTAGTGTAGGAAGATAGATAATGCTTCAGCTTCTGTGCTACCCAAGTTAGGGCACAACACGTCTTTTCAAGATGAGAGTACTTAACTTCATAAACCGTGAACTTCTTACTGAGATAATAAATGGTCTGTTCCTTTCTGTCGGTGATGTCATGCTGCCCCAATACACAGCCAAATGAGTTTTCCAAAACCGTTAGATAAAGAATCAGTGGTCTCCCGGGTTCAGGTGGAACCAACACATGTGGGTTTGACAAATACCCTTTCATCTTATCAAACGCCTCTTGACATTCTTTAGTCCATTTTATTGTAGTGTCCTTCCTCAACAGCCTAAAAATAGGTTCATATGTCGATGTGAGCTGAGCAATAAACCGACAGATGTAATTCAACCTTCCCAGAAGACTGATTACTTCGGTCTTGTTTTTCGGTGCCTGTAGTTCTTGGATGGAGTTGATCTTTGATAGGTCCAACTCAATGCCTCTCCGACTGACTATGAATCCCAATAGTTTTCCTGACGGGACACCTATGCGCACTTGGCAGGGTTAAGCTTGATATTTTATTTACGAAGTCTATGAAAAAACTTCCTCAAATCTCTGACGTGATCGGCCTGATGTTTTGACTTTATGATTACATCATTGACGTACACTTCAATTTCTTTGTGTATCATATCATGAAACACAATGGTCATCTCCCTCATGTAAGTAGCCCCAGTGTTCTTTAAACCAAACGGCATCACCTGGTAGCAATAGGTTCCCCATGGCGTGATAAAATCCATCTTCTCTGCATCTTCCTCATCCATCAGAGTCTGATGATACCCAGTATAGCAATACACGAAAGATCCAATCTCTCGCTTTGTGCAGTTGTCAATTAAGATATGGATATTGGGTAGTGGGAAGTTATCCTTTGGGATTGCTTTGTTGAGATTGCGATAGTCAACACATACTTTGATCTTTCTGTCCTTCTTTGGAACCGGCACAACGTTAGCCAACCATTCTGGATATATAGTGACCCAAATAACCTTTGCATCCAATTGCTTGGTTATTTCTTCCTTAATCTTCACACCCATATCTTTTTTGAATTTTCTCAATTTCTGTTTGACGAGAGGAAATGCTGAATCAGTGGGTAATTTATGAACCACTAAATCAGTACTCAAACCCGGCATGTCATCGTACGACCATGCAAAAATACCTTTAAACTCAACAAGTCTTTTGATTAATTCTTTCCTGAGGTTTGGTTCAATATGGACACTTATTTTGGTGTCTCTAATGTCATCTGCGTCTCCAAGATTGACGGCTTCTGTATAATTTAGATTGGGTTTGGACTTTTCTTCAAAGTGACTCAATTATTTGCTGATTTCTTCTAAGGCTTCATCTTCGTCGTATTCTAATTCACTCTCATTGTTTCTTATTTCTTGCATTATTATTTATGAACCAAATTAGTTTTCTAGACTGGGTTAAAGATTCCTTATGCATGCCATATCATTAAGATCAGTGGAAAGAATGCTATCAGAAAAGTAAAAGGAAGAATAAAACAAAATCAGAAATAATGGGAACAACAATTTCATTCATTAAAAAAAGTAAAAGATACCAGGGTTTGCACACTTTAAAAGAAAACTTGAAAACAAAATAAATTGGACCACAACCCTGAAATAATCCCAAACAAACTTGAAAGAAAATCAAAGCAAACTACCAAGACTCCTTTCGGGTGGGAAGAATAGTAGCCTTCCAATTATTCCATTTTGTTTTTGGCCCTACAAATTGAATTTCAGCGGCCCTTCTCCGTCTTCTATCATGTTCACATAAGTGAACAGATTCTCGAACCTTCTCAGAAATTCATCATCTGGTTCGACCGTAAGATCGAAAATCCTCATTGCTAGACGTCTTTTGGCTCCGGACTTAACAAAAAATATGGAGAGGCGCGAGACCGGCTTTGGAAGTACCCATGTCTTCTGCTTAGTCCTCTTAGCTCGTCGGATGTCTTCCGCTGTAGGTTCAAATCCCATACTGAAAGTACCCACATTTTCCGGCAAGGAGACTGGTTGTACGATACCTTGCAGAGATGCACCCAAACCCTTATCGGGCACAGAGCCATTTCCCAACATTTCGCAGGCGACCATGACATATGCGGAGGTTATCTTGGTATTTGAAGTGTATTCTCCCTCCGAAACTTTCTTGACAGATACCGCATCACAAACTTGGTATACCCATGGCCCAACTCCATCCTCTACTTCAACAAAGGGTACAATGGTGCAGTGCTGAGAATGTAGATTGTTTTCTCCATGAACCACAAACTCTTGTTGGTCCCACTCAAACTTGACAACCTGGTGCAGGGTAGACGGAACTGCCTTTGCAACATCAATCCAGGGTTGTCCTATCAAAAGGTTGTATGAGACTACCATATCTAACATTTGAAATTCCATGGTGAATTCCACAGGCCCGATTGATTGTCAGCTCCAACACTATGTCCCCGACTAATGCTTTACCTCCTCCGTCGAAACCCCAAACATAGATGATGTTCTTGCGTACCCTATTGATATCCACTTTTAGTTTGTTCAATGTAGAAAGAGGACAGATGTTTGCGCTGGATCCGTTGTCAACCAAGACTCGGGTAACCACGGACTCCTTGCATTTCACCGTAAGATAAAGAGCTTTATTGTGCATGGTACCTTCTTCAGGTAACTCGTCATCAGTGAAGGTAACCCTGTTTACCTCGAGTATCCTATTTGTGATCTTCTCCAGGTGACTGACGGAGATCTTATCAGGTACATGGGCTTCATTCAGTATTTTCATCAAGGCTTGTCGATGTTCGTCAGAGTGGATCAGTAATAACAGTAAAGAGATTTAAGCCGGAGTTTTCTTGAGCTGCTCTAGGATGGAACAATCATGCAACTTCTTTTTCTTTAAACACTCTTCTTCTTCTTCGTCGGTCGCAGGTTTCTTTACTGTTGCCTGGCCAACCTTCCTTGATTATGCATGAACGAAACATCTCCTTGAGCGGGTTAAGCCATGTGATTCACAAACTTCCTCCTTGACCTTTTTTCCCTTATAGGTCACTGTTACCCGGTCATAGTTCCACAAGATAGCTTTGTTGTCAACTATTAGTAACTGAATTGATGGCTTGATGATTATGGGATCTATGTGAGCACCTTCTACAGGCAGAACATGTTTGATTGTTGCTCCCGATATGACTATTTTCACCTTTCCTAGTTTCGCCAATATTTTGCATATGGACTCCCTCATCACTGCTGGTTTATTATGTGCCCCCTTCTCATTGATGAGTGATTTGTCGTCAATTGGTTCCTTTGTCATCCTGCTTCCACTTGACCTGACCATCATTACAGTTTGAGAGGCTTTTTCATACCCCCTTCTGCTTGTACCAACTCGATCATATTGGTCTCGTGTGGGCTAGGAGTGGATTTTGGTTGATGTTAGGTTCTGCCGGGGTCTGCACCTCAATTCGACGAGTGTCGATAAGCTCCTGGATAGATATTTTAAATTTCCAGCACTTCTCTCTATCATGCCCAGGCATCCTGAACAGTATTCACAACTCTCTATATAATCAAGATTCATTGGAGGGGGGTTCGGAAACTTGGCCTCGACTGGATTCCACAATCCCACCTGCTTCAATCGATGAAATAAATTGGTGTAAGACTATCCCAAGGGAGTGAAAGTCTTTGGTTTTGGTGTTCTGTCATTTCTGAAAGCTTGGTTTGGACGGAATACCATAGCAGTGGGGTTTATATATGCTCTTAGGGGTGAGTAGTTATTTTATGGGGTCGGTGCACACTATGTTGCCTGGATGGGAGGTTGAGCATATGTTTGGGCATGGTGGACGGAAAAATGAGGATCGGGTGGTTGGTAATAATGTTGTGGGTGGCTATATGGTGTATGGGATTAATTTTGTTGGTGGGGTTGGGGTTGATTATAGTGGGGTGCAGGGCCTCTGATTTGAACCAAGCTCTGGACTCAATTGCTGCGACAACTTTTTTTCTTTTCTTCCCAAATACTCCTCCAGTGCCACTATGGATGGCTTGAGTAGTCGCTTTCAATGCTGAAAACTCATGATTTTGTTAAATTTCAAGCCTTCGTCAATCCTGGCTCCCACTTTTTATCACTTTATTAAATGATTTACCCATGGGCGTTACTAGGTGACTGAAGTAGGTTGGTTCCAATATTTGCAGGAAGTAATCTACCATTTCATTTTCCCTCATTGGAGGATCCACTCTTGCTGTTTGTTCCCTCCAGCGGAACCCAAATTCTCTTAAGCTCTCTGCAGGCTTCTTTTCTAGCTTCAACAGTGATAGGCGATCATGGACTATTTCGAGGTTATACTTGAAATAGCCAATGAATGCCTGCGCCAGGTCATCCCATGCGAACCACCTGCCCGGATCTTTCCTTGTGTACCATTCTAGTGCTGACCCTCCTAAGCTCTGACCGAAATAAGCTATCAATAATTCATCTCTCCCTCCTGCTTATCTCATTTTGCTGCAGAAACCTCGGAGATGGGCCATTGGGTCACCATTCCCTTCGTACATATCAAATTTGGGCATTTTGAACCCTGCAAGCAGCTGAACGTTTGGAAAAGGGCACAAATATTTGTAGGCAACACTAACTTGGTTGCCTAAACCATTCATATTCCTGAAGGATTGCTCCAGGCTCTTGACTTTCTGAATGACTTCCTCGTGTTCCTAATTCCGGATTTCTTTTCGGTTCTGCTGGGTTGTCCCAGTGAGGGTTGTATGAGTGTGATTTAGGAGCCTTAAAAGTTGGCTAGGAAGAATATCAATGGTTTTCGTGAATCTAAAATAGTGGCCCACTGGATGATTTTTGTAGCATGGCGGGTGGAGGCACCACGAAAACATGGTTAACTGGTGGGGGATGATTTTTCTTGGGTGGTGGAGTTTCGGAAGTGTAAGGGGCTTTTCCTTGGTAATATTGGTAAATTGGGGCACTTCCTGATGGATCAGTGGGTGGACATTTCAGAGCCTGTGCTGGTGCGAGTGTAGAAGTAGTGGGATGGTTTGGTGATGATTGTCCACTAGCCCGGGCTAGGTGCATCTCTACTATCTGTTGTCTCAACCTATCCATTTTCTCTTTCATTATCTGCATCTTGGACTTCTCATCTTCAATGCTTTTACCCGAACTAGACATGCTTTTTGGGATTGGACCTTTTGATCTGGTCTGGTAATGGTAATTGGCCAGTACGCTCTAACAAGTTGACTGCTAAAAATCTATGGATATTGCAACAAACTTGTTAGTTTTTTGAGTTTAATAGATATGTTATTGCACGTTGGGATGCAATGCACCTAGGCAGTTTAACCATTTCTACTATGCCTTTGATTTCTTATTGCATGCGTCATTCCAGCTTCTTATTTTTGTGCCTCTTTCAAGTGCTTTTGAAACCTCCCTTTACTTTTTGTTATTCCCCTTTCTTTTTTTTCTTTTTTTAGTGGTGGTCAAATCTTATATGGATTGCCTACGTACCATGTCCCCTCATGAATCAGACCGAGCATAGTTCTGGTGGATAAAGTTGTGACAAAACTTTGGGATTTTTATAACAAAACTCCTTTGATTACAAAACATGGCTTACAACAAACTCTGAATAAGAAAAATGCTTGACTCTAAAACCTACAAAACTTGAACAATATGACAAAACTAAACACTAAAAAACATCAAAAGTACAACATTCAAAACATCATTCTAATGCCCTAAAATTTCTCGGGGTCCGCGAGGCATTGTTCGACCTTGCCGCGGACCTTGGTGTGAGATCTCTTTGCAATCCTTTTAACTCTTTCATGATTTGGTGAACGTAATCCATAACTGAGGAAAAAAGGGTAGTACGGGGTATTTGCTCACACGCTAGGCACTTCATGGTGACCTAATGCCCGATCTCTTCGATTCTATCCCTGACCCTATCCCTTTCTCTGAGCAGTTGTTCTATCCGTTGATTTTTTGTCCCCAATATTCGAGCGTTGCCGGTGACTTGGTCCATGAACCTATCCACTTGTTTTTCCTTCTGCGCCATCAGATTGTAGCAACAGTCTCTGTCTGTCCCGGCGTCTCGGGCTTGTTTGAAAACCCGCTCCGTGAGAGTAGTATTCCCTTCCCTTAGGTTAGTGACGATTTCCGCATAATCTATTTCTATTCGTTGCAGATGAAGTGTTCATTGGTGTGCTCCCCTTCTCCATCTGGTCCGAATCCTTGTTATCTTGTCTTCAGATTCTTCCAAATCCCTTCAGACATCAGCGACTTGATTTTCCAACCCTTTTATCAATCATTCATCCGATCGAGTCCTTGGGTGTCTGTCGGCATCCATTCTCATCTGCCGGATTTGATCTTTTAAGAATTTTTTTTCCTGGGCCAATTTCATTTTGTCTCCTTCGTTAGCGGTAGCTTGCATACTTTTTTCAAATTACAAGTCTTTGACCTGTTGTTCCATCTTGCAAATTTTTGCTTTGTAACCTTCTTTCTTTGCTAACCAATCCCATTGTTCCTGCGATGACTCAGCAAAATCTTTGAGGTGGGTCCTTTTAGCTAGTCTCCCGTATGATGCGTCGCCTCTGAACCAAGGATGATAGCCAAAAGTGACTTCCTTTTTTGCTTTGTTCGGTACACAAGTGTTTTCCGTCAAACGCTGACACTCGTCCCTGATCCGGCGAACCTCTTCTTCAGGGAACTGACCATCAGCACTAATCTCGACTACTTGGGTACTAAGGTCTTCATCTTTCGGTACTAATTGATACCTCCGAGCTGCCTCGAAACCCGAAGCGATGCATAGGGCTGGATGCTTTTAAGTCCCATTAGAAGAAAATGGGGCCTGGCCGCTGGCATATATATGATCTCCTTAACAGGCGCCCGACCTAGTGTCCACTGGATTTGGCTGGCAGCGAGAATTTGAAATAATGATGTCCATGATATGACTCCCTCGGGTAAGCTAACCCCTTTTATTCTTGAGTTCTTCCATGCAAGTCTTCTCAGATTGATAATAACTTAAGAATGGGGAATGGTGACATAGATGTTCAGGCATCCACATTTGTAGCAGCAAATTACACCCCTCAAAAAACTTCTCCCACTGCTCTGCAAAATAGTGAGAGCCCGAAAGATATCCGCCACAATCATAGGCTCTAGAGTGATTTTATCTTGGGTGAGCAAAGTACTGACCACCCCTGCTACTCTTATATCAATATTCCCATATTTTACGGGAAATATTACAACACCCAGAAATGTTGTCATAAAGGCCACCCGCCTATGTTCATCCCATTTCTGACAATTACCTCTACTACACAGCCTGATATCGGACTTGTCGAACCCGCCTATGTGTCCATATCTCCCGTACATGAAGCGCAGGCTGGAGAAACCTTTTGTAAGATCAGAGTTGTGGACTGAGGTATTTTTAATGAATCTAGGAACCGGTATACAGCGACAGCCTTGGGAGCAACCAAGTATTTGAATCTTAACGAGGCTTCACCATTTCCAATGTACCCGGCTATTTCTTCCAGCGTTGAGGTAAGCTCGAAGTCTGAGAAACGAAACACATTATGTGCTGGATCCCAAAAGGGCACCAGCGCTCTAATGATATCTCCCTGAGGTTGTATGTCTAGTAAAATTGTAAGACCTTTTAGGTACTTCTTCACTTCCTTGAGACCCTCTTCACTTAAGTCATTCCACCATAATCGCAACTCGACAAGGATCTTGGTCATGATTGAAAACGGTACATTTCGTATTGTGCTCATCCTGCACATTTATTAATGTTATAAAATAAAAAGAAATTATTTTGACTAACAATGATTTGACTATTTTCAAAATTAGACAAAGAGATCAGGTTTTTCGATCGCGGCCTTTCAGCACTTCCGTGATAAAGATTTTAATGCTGCGTTCGCTAATTAACAAAAATCCTAAAATGACCCTAAAGTGGCCGTTTATCCAAAATTAGTCTTCTAGTGCCTATTTTGGGAACACTCGGCTATTTTTGAAAACGACATCACCCAATTTATCTGTGACAAAAATTAGTTTTGACACTTTTGGCTATTTTCGCAAAGGAGAGATTGGACCCGATGAGGGTTGCCTACGTATCTCACGCGCTGTGAGAATCAAACCGGCATAGTTCAGGCAATAGAACTGAATTGGAAAATAAGATTTTTGTCTTTTTTCAAAATTTTGGCAGAGTTTTGACACTACTTAAGCATTGTTTATTTTTCATTTACCCCCTTTTTTTCTTTTCCTCAATATTTAAAAGCCGGTCAACATGCAAGTTTGAAGCAAATGGATGCGTAAGACAAACATGAAGTAGCAGGATGGTCTTTTCATTTCAGATTGCCTATCCTAGACGGACCCAACCCCAGTGTTGAGTCTCCTAAGTTCAATGCAACATGATCCAAATAACCGTTCCTACTAAGGATCTGACATGAAGTTTTGTTATACTAGGCAAAACCAAGGTAGGTGTTCTAGACTGTGTACCCTAGCGGATAACTCGAGTTGAGGAAGAGGCAATGTACCGGGCACCAAAGGCCACCCGGCTTAGTAACTTGTCCGACCTCTTTCTTATTTTAGGGTATTGACACTAACATAATAGGGATTCTCAACCAATAAGCACATCCCGGGAGGTAAGAAGGTTTCTGCACTATTTATATATACAGTTCAAATAATATTAAAGCGGTAAAAATCATCATTTTGCACATTAAGCATATATCATATAAAAATATCAGATAATAAACAAAGCCAAATACAACAATTATTCTAAGCTCGAATTTCTAACCCTGAACCAGTGGTTCTAGGTTTAATTTCCCCAGCAGAGTTGCCAGAGCTGTCACACCTCCTTTTTTCGCTACCCGCGAGGGCACGAGGGAGTTTTTTCCAATTAAAGGACAATCGAAACGGGATTTATTTAAGATTCAGAGTCGCCACTTAGGAGATTAATGGTGTCCCAAGTCACTGGTAGAATTTCAAACCGAGGAAATTATGACTCTGTTAACAGTCCATAATCCACAGATCCGAGTAAGAAATTCGGTTAACCTGGGAGAAGGTGTTAGGCATTCCCAGACTCCGTGGTTCTAGCATGGTCACTCAATAGTTGTATTTGGTTTTATCTGATTTCAAAACATGTTCTAACTTATGTGCCTTTTATTAACAACCCGTTTTTTTTTTATTTTAATAAGAATTGCAACGTCGTGAAAATGCATCTCGAAATACGTCGCATCAGTGCACCCGTGGTAATCAACACATTTGACTCCGTTGAGATTTGAATTTGGGTCACGTCAATATGCACCCGAATTTAGGAAAGTAATATTATTAAGATAGCAGGCCTAAAGCAGCTATGCACTTATAACTTTGTGAGGGCCACGAGAAATTTAGCTAATGACACACTTCAAATGATTGTACTCAACTAAAACAAACTGCACATGTTCATAATATTTCCTAAACTACTTTGAGATTATTGTAGGCCAAGAGCTTATGAATATGAAGTTATTGAAGTAATTTTTTATAGAATAACAATAAAACCAAGGACAAATTATTTTATAGTGCATAATTTCAAATCCATGTAACTATTGTGATTTAAAATCTAAAACCCAAAATATCGTCAAATTCCCATTAATCAACTAACGTTTTTCTTCAATGTTTCTTAACAACTTTATTCGCACCAACAACTAGTATTTGCAGCTTGGTCATTTGAAGACTTGGATGGTCAAGACCTATGTGTTTGTCATAACATTAATAACGAGCACATAATATGAAGTCTTGTGCACCCTTGGATGGCTAATATGTTTAAGCTAACATAATAATTCCCACAGTAACACCCATCATATCCCAATAATGTTCACTGGACCAAACAACAAAATTTCATAGTTGTTCAATTCTATTTAATTGATGAGTTCAACACTAAAATTATACTAGTTCATAAATTTGTACCATACCAATATCTATCAAATTTGTACCATACCAATACCAATACTAGTTCCCCAGTAATTTTAAAGTCCTAATTACATTCCATTTATACCCATTTAAACAAGTTCTACTTGTTCATAGTTTAAATATCCAGAATAAATATAAGGAGGGGAGCTAAAGCAGTAGAAATCATTTGATTCTCCTCAATTAAGCTTCATTCAATTTGAATCTATACGTCACTCAAAGTGGAGATGAATACCTGGATATCGAAAATACAAAAAAAAAAAAGAAAAAGGAATCAGCAGCGGGTAATGACAGCAGTAACACATCAATGTAACAAAACACTCACCTAGACTCGAAATTATACAGCAGAAACACCAGCAACAATGGAGCATGATAAAATAGCAAAAACAAACACCAAATTGTCCAAAGTGTGAACCCAGCATATCCAAACACGTTTATTGGCAGAAACAGAAAGAACTAGAAGATGTAGAACAGTAGTTTTCTGATTTTCAAACACTCAAAGATCAAAGGCTTGAAGCTTCAACCAAACAGTAGTAGACAAGTACTGGCTTTTAATAAAAAAAGAGACCTCACTTTTCCTCCTTTAATTCTTAAAGTATGGACCTCTTTTTATCTCCCTTCAGACTCTTACAGTGTTTAAGCTTTAGCGTATGAAAGTCTATCACTTTATCCTGCTTTTCCATACTCAAAAATCTCCCTTTTATCAGTAAACTCTTCCCTTTTTCTTTTTTAAGCTAATGAGTAGTCAAAATTTTAGAAGTTCTCTTCCACTATCAATTGTTTATTACTATTAAATTCCACTTAAATTTGTCTTCCCTTTTGACTAATCCACTAGTGCTTTATTCATTACCTAGTGGACCCCTTAATCATCAAAGATTCAAATTTCAAATTAACCCCTATGATTACCCCTTTTAATTACCCTTTTAACCTTTTATCCTTACCCCCATGTTATCTACTTTCAATCTACACTAGAATCTTTCAGCTATAACCAATTAAACCTAACAATTGACTAAATAAACACATGAAACTAATTCCGTATATGCTTAATACATAATAATAATAATAATAATAATAATAATAATAATAATAATAATAATAATAATAATAAAAAGACCAATTATTAATGTTCAAGAACTAATATACATAGATCCTCAAATCCCAAGCAGCCCACAGAGATATACACAATATTCAAACTGTCTGAACACGAAGTAACCAAACAATTCTAGCAAATGGTAATTCTAAATATGAAGCGGTTAAAGAAGATTGGGTATTAACACATGACACTGACCGTCGGGAACACAGATATTATCCAAGAAAATTTTTAAATGCCAACTATCACAAAGATGATCTACTATTCTGCCAAGGAAAATCGTTATTTTTTATCAAATATCCTCTTTGATCATGCGACTAAAATACTAAGATTACTAGCCATAGCATGACGACCCGGCCCGTCGTTACGAGAGTTACCACCCCATTATTCCCCCATCATGTTGTTTCATGTTTCTATATCTGTTTTAGAGTCTATCGAGTGAATTTGGATTGATTCTGGTTGAAAATAAGGCATATAGCCTTTAAGAATGAAACTTGTTTCAAAAAAGTCAACATGAAGTTGACTATGTGATTAGAGGGCTCGGATGTGAATTCCAGTGATTTGGTTAGCTTCGGGAGGTGACTTGTGATTTAGGAGAGTGTTCGGAATTGAATTTGGAGGTCCGGTGTAGAAATAGGCTTGAATTGGCTAAGTTAGAATTTTGGCGGAATCGGTCGATAGGTGAGATTTTGATCCGGGGGTCGGAATGGAATTCCGATAGTTGCACTAGCTTTGTTAGGTGATTTTACATATGTCTACACATTTTTAAGTTATTCGGACATCATTCGGTTGGTTTTTTGATGGAATATAGGTTTCGAAAGTTTTGGTTGAAACTTAGGCTTGAATCCGCCTTGATTTGATGATTTTTGTGTTTAATGATGTGTTTTTATGATTGGAACAAGTTCGTATCGTGATTTGCAGTAGGTTGGTGGTTTTGGTTGAGGTCCCGGGGGCCTCAGGGGTATTTTCGGGGGTCAAACGGACATGTGAGTTGATGATCACAGTTGAATTGTTGTCATAAGTGTTGCAGACGATTGCTCTATGCGATCACAAGGGTTGTGATGCAATCACATAGAATGTTTGGATTTTTGTTCAATGCGATTGCAGTCTGGGAGTTGCAATTGCATAGTTGGTGAGTATAATGCTCTGCGATCGCAGGATGAGCTATGCGATCGCGTAGTTTATTGGCAGGGGTCCTAGGTTCTTCAGTTGTTCAATGCGATCGCGGGCTTAGGTATGCGGTCGCATAGTTTTTTTTGATGGAGCAATGCGATCGTAGAGGGTTTAGTGAGATCACATAAGGCAATTTTGGATGGTTGGATATCTTTGGGCTGTGAGCCAGTTATTTGGATCCTGTGAGGATCGTTATCATTGCTTCTATGATTATAGCATGTTATACCAATATCAGTTCTTAGCTAAACACTGTCTAAAATTATTTTTTTTCGAACTCAAGTATTTCTGAACACTGGTTTTTACTATTACTGTTAAAAAGGATTTCAAAATGATAATTTACTATGCCTGTGAGGCTTGCATTGCTTGTAGCTGGACTGGTAGTGGATCGGGCTGCACGCTGCAGCATATCACTAATATTGTGCTTGGGCTGTAGGAGCCCCTACGGAGTCGGAACCCCCACAGTGAGCGCGGGTACCCAAATGGATCGGGCTACGCGCTGTAGCGGTCATGTTCATGCATCTGCATTGTATTTTGATATATGTGTTGTACTTCTTTACCTGTCATTGCTTTATCTGAGACTTATATTGTTAAAAGGGGTAAAAAGATGTATAGTATAACTTTACTGTGTGGTTTATTGGGTATTCTTACCTTTAATGTCTTTATTCGTGCTTATTACCACTAAGTTGGAAGTACTCACTCTACTCCCTGCACCTTGTGTGCAGATCCAGGTACATCACAGCAGGGCTGACTTCCCAGCTGCTCCAGAGCATTTTACAGATTGTCGAGGTTGCTGCTTGGCGTCCGCAGGACCCGACCTTCCATGTTATCTTTCTTGTTTTTCTCCATTTTGTCAAGCACTTATGTATTCAATACTGTTATGACACTCTGGTAGAGGCTCCTGACTCGTGACCCCAGATTCGGTGGGGAGTATTGTACTGCTTTGGGATAATTACACATTTTGTGCTAGATTTTATATCTTTTCATCTTCTGGTAATGCTTTTAAAGGATAAAGTTGGAGCTGGTAGATCGGAATTATAAGAGGTTGGTCAGGCTGGCCTACCTACGTGCTGGGCGCCATCACGAGCGGGTTTTGAGGTCTTGACAAGTTGGTATCAAAGGCTAGGTTACTAGGCATCATGAGTCTTGATCCGGTTAGTAGTGTCTCGCGGATTGGTACGGAGACGTCTGTATTTATCCTCGGGAGGCTGCAGACCATTTAGGAAACACTTCGTATTTCTCGAACTCTATCGTGTGGTTTTGTTGTTCTCAGAACTGAACTTCTGTATTCTATTCTCTTGCAGATGGCGAGGACTCGTGCTACAGGACGAGGTGGACGACCACCATTTCCACTAGCTAGAGGCCATGGTCGCGGTTGTGGTCGAGGTTGTGGTAGAGCGACAGGGGCAGTGCCAGTAGACCGCAATGGTTGAGGCTCCAGCAGCACCCGCTCGAGCACCGGTAGTGCCTATTGTTATTCCTGGCCTTCAGGAGGCATTGGCCCAGATATTATTTGTTTGCACTAGGTTGGCTCAGGTAATTTCAGCTAGTACTGCAGCAGCGACATCTCATACCGGGGGTGGTAATCAGACCCCCGCAGCTCGCACACCAGAGCAGGTTATACAGGGACTTGAGACGCCAGAGGCAGTCCCAGCTCAGGTAGTTGCACCGGCTATTCCGGTTGCGCCAGTCGCGCCAGCCCCATAGTATGTTGTTCCGGTGATACCCGACGACGAGCAGCGTCGATTGGAGAGATTTGGCAGACTTCAGCCGCCTACATTCAGTGGTACTGAGGGCGAGGATGCCTAGGGATTCTTGGATAAGTGTCAGAGGATGTTGCGTACAGCGCGGATTCTTGAGTCCAGTGGTGTTTCTTTTACTACATTCCAGTTTTTAGGTCCAACATTCATTTGGTGGGAGGAGTTTGAGAGGCGTAGGCCTGCAGGGGCAGCACCCTTTACTTGGCAGTAGTTTTCCACTCTCTTTATAGAGAAGTATGTGCCACAGTCCCGCAGAAAGGAGCTGCATCGCCAGTTTTAGTGGCTAGTGCACGGTGATATGACAGCGACTCAGTATGAGTTGAGATATACTCAGTTGGCCAGGCATGCTATTTGGATGATCCTGACAGATCGGGAGAGGATCAAGAGGTTCATTGATGGCCTCAACTATTCTATTCGTATCTTGATGACCAGGGAGAGAGTAGTGGCAGCATCTTTTGAGGAGGTTGTTGATATGGCACGCCAGATTGAGGCGGATCGTCGCCGTGAGCGAGAGGAGAGGGAGGCCGAGAGGCCTCGAGGTTCTGGCAGTTACAGTGGTGCTCCATCTAGGGGTCAGTTTCATCAGGGCAGAGGTCGTTCATCTAGACCTCCTCAGTCAGGTCGCCCAGAGCATAGTGGAGCTTCTTCTGGCCGTGGCTGTCAGGGTTTTCAACAGGGCCAGTCTTCACTCAGTGCCCTCCCAGCTCAGAGCTTAGCACCTTCTTCTTTGGCCCAGGGTTCATCTGCGGCGAGGGGTTCCCTACAGTCCTTTTTTCCAGTGTCGGGCAGTTGTCTTGAGTGTGGCGAGTTTGGCCACATTAGGAGGCGGTGTCCTCGACTTCGCAGGGGTAGGTCTCAGCAGAGGGATCAGCCCTCCTCTTTAGCTCCATCTACTTCAGCACCATCCCAGGCTAGTAAGGGTGGAGGTCAGTCTTCTAGAGGTCGCCCAGGAGTGAGGAGAGATCGACTGGTGGTCAGGCATGTTTCTATGCACTTCCTAATAGGAGAGATGTTGTTGCTTTAGATGTAGTGATTACAGGTATCATTTCTGTTTTTCACATAGATGCTTCTATTTTATTTGATCCTGGGTCTACATATTTGTACGTGCCTTCTTATTTTGCACATCATTTTGGTGCGGCCCGTGGTAGTCTTGCCTTGCCTGTTCATGTATCCACCCCGCTGGGTGATACGATTATTGTAGATCACATCTATTGATCCTGTATTGTTTCTATTGGGGGTCTGGAGACCTGAGTGGATCTACTATTATTAGCTATGGTGGATTTCAATGTGATTTTGGGCATGGATTGGCTTCCCCGTGCCATGCTATTTTGGACTGTCATGCCAAGACAGTTGCATTGGCTATTTCTCGTATTCCTCAGATTGAGTGGCGGTGTTCGGCTGATTATATCCCTAGTCGTGTGATTTCCTTCTTAAAGGCTCAGAGAATGGTTGAAAAAGGGTGTTTGTCATATCTAGCATTTGTGAGGGATGTGGGAGCTGAGACTCCTAGTATTGATTCTGTGCCCGTTGTGAGGGACTTTCTAGATGTGTTCCCATCAGACCCGCCGGGCATGCCGCGAAACAGGGATATCGATTATGGTATTGATTTAGTGCCGGGCATTCAGCCCATTTCTATTCCTCTTTATCGTATGGAACCAGCTGAGTTCAAGAAATTGAAAGAACAGCTTTAGGAGCTTTTGGATAAGGGATTTACTCGCCCTAGTGTGTCACTGTGGGGTGCGCTAGTGTTGTTTGTTAAGAAGAAAGATGGCTCTATGAGGATGTGTATTGATTATAGACAGTTGAACAAGGTAACAATGAAGAACAAGTATCCTCTATCGCGCATTGATGATTTATTTGATCAGCTCCTGGGAGCGAGGGTGTTCTCGAAGAATAATCTTCGTTCAGGCTATCACCAGCTGAAGATTAGAGACTCTGATATTATGAAGACTGCATTCGGGACGAGATATGGGCACTATGAGTTTCTTGTGATGTCTTTTGGGTTGACTAATGCCCCAGCCGCGTTCATGCACTTGATGATTTCGTGATCATGTTCATTGATGACATCCTGGTGTACTCTCGTAGCTAGGAGGATCATGCTCAGCATTTGAGCGTTGTGTTGCAGAGGTTGTGGGAGGAGAAATTGTATGCGAAGTTCTCCAAGTGCGAGTTTGGCTCGAGTCAGTAGCTTTTCTGGGTCACGTGGTGTCTCGTGATGGTATTCAGGTTGTCCCGAAGATGATAGAGGTGGTGCAGAGTTGGCCTAGACCATCCTCAGCTACGGAGATCCGGAGTTTCCTAGGTTTGGCGGGGTATTATCGACGAGGAACTTGTAGTGACCATACCGAGTCTTGAAGGTAGTCTTCGGGATATCTGGCTCCCGAATATTCAGCTGATGATAGCCAGAGTGCAAATCTATCTTGGAGAATACCTGTGCGCCCTGTAGCTGGTCAAATAAATCATCAATACGTGGCAAAGGATACCGGTTCTTCACTATAACTTTGTTCAACTGACGATAGTCTATACACATATGCATAGAACCATCCTTTTTGTTCACAAACAACATAAGAGCACCCCAAGACGAAACACTGGGTCGAATGAAACCCTTACCCAATAACTCCTGTAATTGATCCTTCAACTCCTTCAACTCAGGAGGAGCCATGCGGTACAGATGAATAGAAATGGGCTGAGTGCCCAACAATAAGTCAATGCCAAAATTAATATCTCTGTCGGGCGGCATGCCCGGGAGATCAGCTGAAAATACATCAGAGAAATCACGCACCACTGGAACGGAATCAATAGAAGGAGTGTGAATACTGACATCCCGCACATAAGCTACATAAGCAGCACACCCCTTCTCAACCATACACTGAGCTTTGAGAAAGAAAATAACACGGCTGGGGGTGTGATCTAGAGTACCACTCCACTCAATACGTGGAATGCATGGCATGGCCGGCATCATGGTCTTGGCGTGACAATCAAGAATAGCATAATGGGGCGACAACCAGTCCATGCCCAGAATAATATCGAAATCAACCATACCGAGAAACAATAGATCAACTGTGATCTCAAAACCACAAATAGTGACCAAACACGACCGATACACACGGTCCACAACCAAAGAATCTCCCACCGGAGTAGAAACATAAATGGGGGCACTCAAAAAACCTCGAGGCACACCCAGATGTGAAGCAAAATACGAGGACACATATGAAAAAGTAGAACCAGGATCGAATAGAACCGATGCCTCTCTGTGACTAACCAAGATAATACCTGTGATAACAGAATCAGAGGCAATAGCTATAGCACGATCAAGAATAGCATAAAATCTGGCCTGACCCGTCTCTCGAGGGCGCCCTCTAGCACCCTGATCCCCGCCCCTGGCTGGCTGGGCAGGTGGAGTGGCAGCTGGGGCTGGAATGATGGCCTGTTGACCCTGTGAACCACGCTAAGGCTGCGAAGTCTATAGAGGCGCTCCTCTCCTACGCCTGGGGCACTCCCTAACCAGATGGCGAGTATCCCCGCACTTAACACAAGTTCTGGAAGGATGCGGTGGCTATGATTGACCGACCTCGCCCCAGCTGGACTGACCTCTGGAGGTACCCCGCGCAGGAGGCGCACTGGAAACTGGGGAGCATAATAAGGCTCCTGAGGTGCTGGAAGTGCTAGAGTACTACCGGCTGCTAGATATGTTGAATGAACTGGATGACCAGAATAATCCCTTCCAAAACGACTGGCTGCTGAAGTACGGGCACCAGAGAAATGGCCCGACTAATGAGACCACTTGGCCTCACTATCTTCTCGCTCTCTAGGGAGCATACTCTCGATCCTCCTAGCAATGCTCACTTCCTGCTGATACGGTATATCTGTCTCCAGCTCCCTAGCCATGCCGGACCGGATTGGCGGAATAAGGCCCTCAATAAACCTCCGCACTCTCTCCTGAACCGTGGCTACCAAGGCCGGTGCACGCTTGGGTAGACGGGTAAAACTAATAGCATACTGTCTTGGAGCCCTGACGCAACTGCTCAAACTCCAATTTCCAAGAATCCCTAAGGCTCTGGGGAACAAACTCCCTCAAAAACATATCAGAAAACCGCGTCCAGGTCAACGAGGCAGACTCATCTAGACTATCCAACTCATACGTGCGCCACCAATCATAGGCGGGCCCATGAAGCTGAAAAGCAATGAAGGAAACCCCCTGGTCTCCACTATCCCCATAGTACGAAGGATACGATGACACTTCTCCAGAAAGCCCAATGCATCATCTGCAGCCAAACCACCGAACACTGGAGGGTCATATTTCTTGAACCTCTCTAATCTACGTTGCTCGTCCTTGGAGGTAGCTGGCCCACCTCCGGGCTGTACTGGGGCGGCAGGAGGCATAGTAATAATCTGTAGAACCTGCCCTACGGGCACTCGCTGCTCAAGTGTAATGGTTGCGTGAGTCTGGGCTCATCCCCCGGCCTGAGATGTAGCTGCAGTGAGAGGATGTAACCCCGCATGAGCTAAATTAGTATACATGCTCATGAACTGGGCTAGGGTCTCCTGGAGTGCTGGAGTAGCAGCAGATGTAGTCGGTGTACCAGGTGCCTGCGCTCCAACCTGATCCACCGGTGGTGCCTCAACGGCAGCGCGCGTGAGTGTTGTGGCTGCACCTCGGGCGCGTCATCGTCCTCTACCACGGCCCTGGCCTCTAGCGGAGGCAGCAGGAGGCGCGTGTGCCTGGTCCTCACGAGTAGCACTTGTCCTCACCATCTGTGAGAGAATAGAAAAACAGATGTTCCAAAATATCGCACGACAAGGAATCCAAAAGAAATGAAGAGTTTCCTAAACAGTTACATAGCCTCTCGTAGATAAATACAAACGTCTCCGTATCGATCAGCGAGACTCTAAATAATCGGTCTATGTCCCGTGACTCCTATGAACCTAGAGCTCTGATACCAACTTTTCACGACCCTAGTTCACCAATCGTGAACCTGCCATGACGTCTTCGCGACTAGGTAAGCCTAACACGATTGGAATATTACGATTCTAGTCATAGGACCTTCCGTTTATATATCATGGTTGTTTTTTTGCGGAATATAAGAATTCATGAAATTTAAAGACAAATTAACAGTGAGATAATGTAAATGAAATGTAATAAGTGGCGCTCGGCACATACACTTCGCCAAACACCACTAGGCAACATACTACCAAGACCCAGAAACCCAAGGGAAACACAGACTAAGAAAAAAGTTCAACTGTGGCTCTATACATCAGGAATGTCTATACAACGGAAATAAGGGGAACCAACAGATATCACTAATGAGAATAGAAGGGGACTCTCTAGATCCGCGGACGTAGCAGATCATACCTCAAGTCCCCTGAAAGTGATCCTAAATCACATGTATATGTGCCTGATCTGATGTACCTGGATCTGCAGAACAAAAGTGTGCAGAAGAGTAGTATGAGTACACCACAGCGGTACTCAGTAAGTGCCAAGCCTAACCTCGATGGAGTAGTGACGAGGAAGGTCAGGGCCCTACCGAGAGATAATAACATAATGATAATAATAATATCGGGCAGGATCCCCGGGAATTGAACCCGCAGTCCCTCTCTATGTTCATCAACTCAGGATCTCTGGGAATCAAACCCACAGTCCATACATCAGTATCTCTGGGTCTCCGGGAATCGAACCCGCAGCTTTCGGATCTCCGGGTATTGAACACGTAGTCCGTATCTCAACATCTCAATATCTCAGGATCTCCGGGAATTTAACCCACAGTCCGTATCTCAATAACTCAGGATCTCCGAGAATTGAACCCGCAGTCCGTAACTCAGCAACTTCGGGTCTTTGGAAATCGAACCCGTAGCCTTTGGATGTCCGGGAATTGAACTCGCAGTCCACAAACACAAACACAATCAATAAGAGGAATAGCACAGAGAAATATGTAACAAATAACTACAATTTACACCAAAACCAGCATCAACAAGTTTCTGGAAGTTCAAGTAAGACAAGTAGGCACTTAGACAGATAATCCTATCTAATCATGCTTTTCTAACGAATATCAGGTAAATATTACAATTTAATCAATTAAATAACAAGAATATCACGATTTGAACAGTTCAAGTAAGGTGTTTTCTAACAATCTGCGCATGTACACGCCCGTCACCTCGCGTACAAGGCATTTAAGTCAACACATAATATCCTAGGGTAGAAGGTTCCCCCACGCAAGGTTAGACAAGTCACTTACCTCAATTCCGGTACAAAACAACTAAGAAACGACACTCTTGCCACGAGTATCCGACTCCGAGTGGCCCGAATCTAGTCAAACCAATTACACAGTGTAAATAACATCGCAAGTAATTAAATACAATGATAAAATTACAGCTACGACATGAAAGTGGGTAAAATAACCAAAATACCCCTGCATCCATCGGCTTGGAATTGAAATATTTTTACGTTTTTAGAACCCTCGTACTCTCGCGAGTCTAACAATATAAAAATATCCCAAATTGGAGGTCAATTGCTCCCTCAAAACACAATAGTTTGGTCTGGGAACTTTCACCCAATTTGACATTAAAAACTGATTGATCAAAATCGAGTGAGAAACACTTACCCAAATCACCCAGGTGAAAATCCCTTCAAAAATTACCAAGAACCGAGCTCTAGAAGTCGAAATGTTCTAATATGAAGAAACCCTCAGAATTGGGATTTAATCTTCTGCCCAGGTAATTTTAGTTCTATGCGATCGCAGCCTTTGGCATGCGATCGCGATGAACAAATTTAGCCGGCCTTCATTTCCTTCTAGGCGATTGCGTAGACCCTCATGCGATCGCGATGAACAGCTGCACGACACTACGCGATCGGGACTCCAGTGCTGCGATCGCATTGAGATAAGTCCTGACCTTCCGCGATCGCATCCTACTCTTCGCGATCGCGAAGGGTAAAATTCCTAAGCTCCCCAGTACCTTATGCAATCGCGTGACTTCCATTGCTATCGCGAAGAACAAATGTCTACTGCACTTATGACAGCAGACCTGATCCTTCATTGAGGCCAAAAATGGCCTGTTTGGACCCCCGTATTCATCCCGAGGCCCCCAGGACCCCAACAAAAACCACCAACCTACTCCAAAACACGATACGAACTTGTTCCAATTATAAAAACACACCCTTAAACATGGAAATCACCAAATCAAAGCGAATTCAAGCCTAAGTTCCATCCAAAACTTCTGAAACCTACATGCTATCAAGAACCCGACCAAACGATGTCCGAATGACCTAAAAATTTGCAGACATATCCAAAATCACCTAACGAAGCTACTGCAACTGTCAAAATTCCATTCTGACTCCCGAATCAAAATCTCACTTATCGATCGGATTTCCAAAAATTTCAAGCTTTGGCATTTCAAGCCTAATTGAGCTACAGACCTCCAAAGTACATTCCGAATGTGCTCCCAACCCCGAAATCACCTAACGGAGCTAATGGAACCATCGGATCTCCGTTCCAAAGTCGTCTTAACACTGTTCCGAATATAGGCCACTTTTTAACAATAAAGCTCTCATTTAGGGACTAAGTGTCCGAAAACACTCCAAATTCTAGAACCGAACCTCCCGGCAAACTACAATAGCAGAAATAAACTTAGAGGAATAGTTAAATTGGGGATCGGGCGTAAATTTTAAAAATGACCGACCGGGTCGTTACATAACCCTTACACTTATGTTACACCCCTGCTGTAAGAAACGTAAGGGAGGGTCGTGCCCTCACCATTTTATGAGCGTGGGAAAAGCCGCACTCGACCTCTAATGGTTAAATCATATTTATCCCCATACAAAGTTCTTCATCTAGATTATTGTATAGATACGACTATATGCTAAGTAATAGAGAGAGACAATTACATAGTACTTTATAGTATAGAAATTATTATATCGTACTACTTTTTTATTAATAACATATTTTTATATTTGGATAAAGAAAGAAATATTCTACTATATTAGAAGTGCCAGTGTATTAGCTGACACAAACACGTCTTCGTTGACATGACAGCTTAAGGTTTATTTTTTTTGCCCCTGTTTTTCAATAGTTTTACGTTCATTGCCATCAGAGAAATTTGTAAATAATGGAAACTTCTAGGGCATTTTCAAAGCTTATTTTAGATCTTCCCCTGATATTAACAGCATTACACCTATACATTTACCTCTACAGCCACCGCTTATTACTGGGGTTTCTTCTTCGTCTGCATTTTTCAGATTTCTCTCTTCAACTTCTACAAGTGCTTTTGTTATTTCTTAATATCAATTTTATTGTTTTATCTCTCGTTCTCCTTTTTGTTTCAAAGTCTTTAAAACTAATTTAATTAATTACATATTTTCGAGTTAGGGTTTGATGGATGAAATTGAGATTTTTTTAAAGATTTGTCCTTCTTTTTTGTTTCAAATTTGTTAAAACAGAGCGATTTAATTACAGATTTTCGAGTTAGGGTTTGATGGATGAAATTAGGATTTTTTTAAGAAATCGGTTGATTTTTTGTGTCTGCAAAGTACAACTCTATCCTTTCCTTTGCGTTTCTGGTTTGCCTTTGGATTTAGATAGCTTCTTCCTTGAGCGTTTTTGGTTTGCCTTTGGATTTAGATAGCTTCTTCCCTGATTTCTATACTTCTCACCAAAAAATATAATTTAACTTGGATTTGTTAATCCCAAGTTGCATAGTCGAGGTTTCTAGCGATTTCTTACTTTCAGTCGTTGCTTTCTCTAAATAACAAAGTTTTAGCATTAAATATAAAAAATAAAAATCTACATATATTAAGTAATTTGTATATCAAAAAAGGAAAGAGAATATAGCTATTATTTATTCAACCGTAGAAGCAACAGAAGCAAAGAATACAATAAGAGAGGTGAATAAAAATCAATAGATTAAGATAGAACCCAAGTGGATGCTGTGCTTATGTGGCATTGGTCGTTGCCGTTAGTCAACTATTTTACTTCTAAGTTTTGACATGGTATATGTGAAACTTATGTAGACCAAAAATGTCAAATCTTAAAAAAAACTTTGTATTCAACATGCTGGAAACAAAAAGGGAAACGTCAATGCTCTGAAGAAAGAGGCATCCAAATTAGACAAAGATGTCGTGAAATGTATAGGGCAAGGTCAGCTGATAAAAGAGAACTAAATTTACTAGAGCGCTGAACGACATACCTTCGTTCTAGAATGCAGAATCTGACCAACGATTCCACTGAAGTATCATATTGCTACCAATCTAATAGAGAATTAGCGAGGCAAAAAGCTGCTCCAATAGGAGGTTCATGTTCTACCTTGAGAATATATTTGTGCGCTAACATTTTTTTAATCTTAAATAAACTATGTGATACTCATATTTTATATGTTCATAACTTGCTCTTACATTAAATCTGTCCACACTTAATAGTTCCACTATTTCTGATAATGGAAAAGATCTACATGATCGCTCTTCCGTTTTTGAAGTTGGTAAGTGCGAAAGTATAGTGTTCAAATTTGTGCATCTTTTAAGACCCTGATTTATATGACAATTCGTTTTCTCTTAGGGTCTACATCAGGAACGTGTAATGAACAATATAATATTATCATGCGTAACGCTACAAAAAAAGGTTCGTTTCCATCTAACTTTAATGTCATTTCAGTTATTTCTTTTTCAAGAATGACCTTTTTTCATTCTGGTAAATCTAAAATATATAGGTCGTACATCTAAAAAAATGTGTTTCTGGAACACCAATGACTTGCCCAATAGCCCTTATAGACTAAAAATTGTGCTGAATTGCAAATTTTGTAAAGCCAAAAGATTCCAATATAAATCACCGAGATTTTGTTGCGATAATGGATCCGTGAAATTGATTCACTATGGACTACCTCCTAAATTGCTTAATCTTTAATTAGGAAACTCTGAGGAGTCCAAACATTTTCGCATTTACGTTAGATTATATAACAATATATTTGCATTTACTTCTCTTGGAGTGAATTTTGACAAAGATTTAGCAACAAGAAATTGTAATATTTATACCTTTAGAGTTCAAGGGAAAATGTATCATTTCATAAATGACCTTGTGCCTTCGAGTCAACCAGCAAAAAATCTGAAATTATATTTCTATGATACTGATAATGAACTAGCAAATCGGATGGCATTCTCTGACAAGCTTAACGAATCGGTTATCACGACTTTGATGGACGCATTAAAAGTTAATCCATACTCTATCTTTTTGAAATCTTTAACAGATATCCCAGAATTATCAAACTTCTACATTGCGCTTAAGTCCGACTCTGGTTTAGATCAAAGAACATATAACTTACCGACATCATCTGAAGTAGCAGCAATATGGATTGAAGATGATTCCAATATTTCTCTAACACATATTCAGATTTATACACATAGTAGTAAAAGCCAATTGGTAAATTACTACTATGGTTGTTATGATCCATTGCAGTATCCATTACTATTTCCTTATGGACAAAATGGATGGCATTGCGTAATTCAAAAGATTATTCGAACTAATAATACTATTAGCCATGGAACTTATTGTGAAAATGAACAGCTACCAAGTGTAAAAAACATGTGTTCAGTTGACATGCTACTTGATATGGAAGCAGAACTTCTATAAAAAAGAAACGAAAAAGAAATATTGTTTCATGCCGTGAATATTATTGTTACAAGCTCCAAATGAGGGACAATGAAGAAAATGGAGTTTTACACGCTGGAAGAGTATTCCAACAATACTCAGTTGACGAATTCATCAAGCTTGAGACTCATAGGTTAGATTTCTATTCATTTAATCAAGATTTATTTAGAATTGATGCCTTAGCGGGGATTCTTGATGTTCTAAGACATGGAGAGAGAGAGAGCCACGCAACATCGGTAGACAAAGTTTTCTTCCTGCAAGTTTTATAGGAGGTCCTAGGGATATGCGCCGACGATATAGTGATGTTATTGCGTTAGTGCAAAACATTGGAAAACCTGATATATTTTTGACAATGACATGTAATCCATATAAAAGAACATTTATGGGTAACAGATGAGGTACAAAATAGGCCTGATTTGGTTAGTCGTGTGTTTAGAGCAGAGGTAGAGAAGATGAAAACAGTATTCTAAAGAGAAATATATTCGGAGAAGTTGCTGCTTTTATGTACACTATTGAATTTCAAAAGCATGGTCTTCCACATGCTCATTTTCTTATCATACTCAAAGGAGAATATAAATTGTTAACTCCGGAAGCTTATGATAGAGTTGTTTGTGCTGAAATACCTGATTCTGATAAGAATGATTACCTGCATTCAGTTGTTACTAAACATATGATGCACGAACCTTGTGGTAGTTTAAATCCTAAATTTCCTTGTATGAAGAACCGAGAATACTGTAAGTTCAAATATCCAAAAGATTTGCTGATCATACATCAAAGGGAAAAAAATGGATACCCAATTTACAAAAGACAAAATAACGGTAAACGTGTAAATATTAGAGGACAATTTCTTGACAATTCGTGGGTAGTTCCTTACAATCCATATCTATTGAGAAAATTTAACTGTCATATTGATGTTCAAATTTATTCTGATATAAAAGTTGTCAAATACCTTTATAAATATATATGCAAGGGATATGATAAAATTGCCTTTTTCGTACATCCTGTTGATCCAAATATTAAAGTAGATGAGATCAAAGAATATCAATCTGCTAGATGGGTATCTCCACCAGAGGCAACTTGGCGTTTATTTGGTTTTCCCATTAGCGAAATGAGTCCATCCGTTTATCATCTTCAGCTACATCTTGAAGGACAACAATTTATCTATTTTAAAACCACACAGACCATAAATGCAATTATAAATAATCCCATGATTAGAATAACAATGTTGACGGAATTCTTTTTGATGAACAGAGAAAATCAAGATGCCAATAAACTAAATTTACTCTATAAAGAATTTCCAGAATATTTTGTATGGTCTAAACAATATAAAATGTGGACACATCGACAAAAAGGCACTATTATTGGACGTATTGTGACATGTCATCCAACAGACGGGAAAAGATATTATCTTAGATTATTATTAATGAATATTAGAGGACCAAAATCATAACAACATTTGCTAACTGTAAATGGAATATGTTGTAGTACATTTAGAGAGGCCGCAGAAAAATAAAGATTATTACAATATGATAATAACTTGGTTGACTGTATATCAGAGCTGTAAGATATCAGATGCCTTATACTTTAAGATGTTTATTTTCTACACTTTTGGTATATTGTAATCCTGGTAACCCAAAAGAACTTTGGGACCGATTTGAAGATTCTATGTCAGAAGACTTCAAGATTTTGCCACATTTGAACGAGAAACAAATTCGTCATATGACTTTAGACCATATTAACAATATTTTGCATTCAATGGGTCGTGATATAAATGAATTTGCACTTGTACCAGAAAGAATTTTAGCTTCATCAACTGCTAAAGAGGCTCAAGATTCTCATTTTGAAAGAAATATAATTGTTAGAGAAGAAGATTTATTGCTAGAAACAAAATTGAACAATGAACAACGAAAAACATATGATGTAATCCTTGATAGAATATTTAGAAATAAATCTGGAGCCTTTTTTATCGATGGTCCCGGAGGAACAAGTAAAAATTCTTTGTATCGTGCATTGTTGGCTGTTGTACGATCAAAAGGATTCTAGCTTTATCAACAGCAACCTATGGTGTTGCAACTTCAATTCTTCCCGGAGGACGGACTGCTCACTCCCATTTTAAATTTCCTATTGATATTGATGAACAATTCTCCTGTAATTTTAGTAAGCATAGTTCGCTTGCATCATTGATACGAGATGCCATACCAATTGTGTGGGATGAAGTATCAATGGCCAAAAAACAATTGATAGAAGCTTTTGATTTACTACTGAAAGATCTAATGGATACAAAGACACTCTTTGTAACTTCGAACGACATGTGATAAGTGCTAAAATTGCAAGTGGTTACTGATTCACGTCCAAGCAACGGTTGTAGTCAATATAACCTGGTCTAATAAGTCCAAGATCGATCCCATAGGGAATTAACCTACCAATTACAACTTTCACAACCCAAGAGTACTTCCGAATCAAGTTCCCAAAAGTTCGAGTATATGTTTATTGTGAATTTCGAACTACTACTTTTGCAAGAATTAAAAAGGCTAAAAAGAAAGAATTGAATGTTGGGTAAAATAATATGGAGAAGGACTAAGGTATTGATTTCCCCTATTGATGGAATCCCTTATCATTATGCTCATACAAATTGTCAATATATCCTATCAATGATGAACGCTATTTGTATCGTAACCCTCTCCCGAGAAATTTCAATAATTTACTAGTGCACTCTCCCGAGCTACCCTAGCTAGCTTTAATTAGAATAGTTCACTTAAGATTGCACCCAAGACTTCGTTATTCCTAACCCCGTCCTTACGCCTAAAGTTATTGATTCCTCCAATAACCTAAGTATGGTGTTGTTCAACAATAAACCTAAATATGCACTCTTTTCCAAGTTATGCACACTAAATAGGAACAGCTAATTGCGGATAATAAGAATGAAGTTGAACAAATAGAAATCTAGCTAACAATTTGTAATCACATAAACGATAAGTTCATCACTCAATAGGTTCCATCAAAACCTTAGAAAAGGATTTAGCTACTCATGCTCAAAGAAACAAGAATAATAATTGAATTCATAAATAAATACTTGGTATAAAATAAAGGAATGACTTGAGAGAGTTCTCTCTTATTAATTTTCTTGCAAAAGTAGTGAAAAATAGACAACATGCCTCTATTGGGCGAACTAGGGATTTATATAGAGGTTTTAGGGCTTAAAAATAGAATTTGTACAAAACTAGGAAACATTCTGCGGCGCCTTCCGCGGTTCGTCCGCAGCCGCGGGCGAAACGCGAACAGAACAGTCCTCTCATTCTTCCAAAAAGTTCAGAGAGCTTGATTTCTCGCGGTTCATCCACGGTCGCGAGTGAACCGCAGATGAACAGTACTTATGATTTTTCTTTGATTCTTCAAGCTCACTTCACTTCAACTCTTCACTTGGCCTTTTCACCAACATGTGACTCAAAAATAGCTCCTTTTAGCATCCAATGGTTCATATGTACCTATAACACACCAATAAACACTAATCAAAGCATTTTGTTATCATAAACAACATTAATTCAACAACAAAGTGTGATTATTTAGGGCATAATTATAGGCAAATTCACCTATTATCAATACCCCACACTTAAACCTTTGCTCGTCCTCGAGCAACCTTAATCACACTTTAGGCCAATTTTAATTATGTCTTCCCCAAAATATGTCACAAAAGCCATCTTTCATGATTAACCTAAGATATGCACAATCTTTACATAACCGTAAACTCTCATGCCATCACATTATTGCTTACTCTACTTATTACCAAAAACTTGCAAAATTACCTTCTTCCTCTTGAGTTGCACCCCCTCACATAATTTATTGAGAGAAGTTCCCACACATAAGCAATTTAGAACATGGAACTTATAAATATCTGAAAAATTCACTCACTCTCAACAAAGAACATTCATATGCATACAGACACACCATAGGCTTGCCCCTAGTGTAATACTCCACTAATAAAGTTATTCAATCATAGATCAAGAGGTATTTAAGGGTTGTAATGTTGGGTACGGGACGGGTAGGATACTTTTTGGTTATAGTGGCTAACCTCCCTAAGCACTTTTCTTTTCCTTTTCAAACTTTCCCTTTTGTTTTCTTCCTTATGTCTCCCCTAAACATTCATTCACCTTTATTTACTTTGAATCCCCACTTTTCTTTTGTTGGTGTAACCGACCTTACTAATTTTCATTGATACAGCTCTTTTTCTCAGAATATCTCTTTGCTTTGCAACACATGTACATTATTTTGGTCAGTTCACTATTTTCTACCATTCATTCTTGATTTTCCTTTTTTTCAATTTCCCTTCACCCCACACTTAGACTTTTTCATATTCAATTCAATACAAGTGCTTCTAGGAGGTAAAGTAGAACAATATAATAATTTGATGAACATTCAAGGGTTATCAAGGAATAGGCTTTAAGCTCAACGGGGTTAACTAAGATATTATGTACGGGTGAATTCATGTCTATTGGTTAATGGGGTTACACAAAGAAATGCCTCTATCCTTTCTACAACCAAACAACTTCTATTTTGCTTTGCAAACACACAAGACAAGTTCTAGGCATCATGTAAAGCATAAAATGTAAGTAAAACCTCACACACACATAGCATGCAACTCATTTGGAATCCGGTTCATCTACAAAGTCCTATCGATGTTTAAGCAAACATTATTGTGCAAATTTAAGGCATATTAAGATTCTACAGTCAAGCTTAGAGAATACATTCTCAAGTTCAATTATGCTTTTGCTAATGTGTATACTTGGGGTTACATGTTACCCTTTTTCCACTAATCCTAAGAAAAGAAAATTCTACCTAACCCGGTTCAAATAAAAACCCTTGGAAAAGAACCGTGGTCGAAAGAAAAAATAAGGGGGAGATGATACACTACCTAGAAAAAGAAAATAAAAGAAAGAAAAAAGAAATTCCTACGTGGACTGCTTCCCTCAAAAGTACTTGTCCTAAATAGTCCGTCATCAGGAAGAGTCCTCTACTCATATTTTTTTGATTTTTTTTTTATATTTTTTTGATTTTTTTGTATTTTTTTATATTATCAACTACAACTAATATATACAACATATACAAGATAAGTCACCCACCCCACACTTAAAAACATGTCATGTCCTCATGACATCAAGAAAGATATAGCTCAAGAGGGGCGAGAAAACTTACCTGAGACTCACTCGGAGTCGGAGACGGTGGATGGGTCGACGTGACATGCTGGTCCAAGTGCTCGGAGCCATTCCATGAACCTGCTGTCTGACCGAGCTTGCCTCTGAGACATCGCGTCTAAACGTGTGTACAAGCCATCAACGGAGGTGCGTAGATCAGCAACCTTCTCCTCCATGGACCTAAGCATAGGTCGTGAGGATTCGGACCTAGACATACTCGCTCCTCGGTGAGCACGCCTGGAAGGTCTGGCTGAGTCAGTGGAGTGCTTGGCCCGGGCAACTGGTACAGGGTCAACCTCCCTATCCAAGTCAATTGGGTTAGTGTCTTGGCCGACCCGAATTTGAGAAGCTCTAAAAGGAGCTTTTTGTGGTAGATCACCATCTGTGGCCATGATTGGGGTCTGATGGATGAGACACAGTGTAGTGACAAGAGATGGGTAGTAAAAACCCTTGGCGTTGAGGGATCCCCTCAGCACCATCTCGTCACTAATTAAGCGGGCGATGTCCACGTCCCGCTGTGTTACAAAACACCAAATTAGAAGTGCCCTATTAAAATTGACATCCGTGGTGTTGCTAGAGGGCAAAAGCCGGTTACATATGATAGAAAACCAGCATTTAGCGGTATGTGTAAAGCAGTTAGAATGGAGTGTTTTATTTCTAATCCACACAGGGATGCCATCTACACATAAGGCCTCAATTACCATGTCCCAGGTGACACCAGGCCTATCGTGGTAGTAGTCCACGTCACTAGTATGATTTGGCAGTCTAAGTGCCTTCCTAATAGTATGAGCATGGGCGTAGACGTACTTACCTCTGACGAATATCCTCCTAGCCATCCCGTAGGGACCATTGGCATAAAACTCCCTGACAAGCATCTTGTTCACTAGGGTCGGCGCGTCAAATAGGAACTCCATTTTGCGTCGACGAATTTCGTCATATATTTCTGGCTTTTCAGACCGGAGGGCATCCGGTCAACTTCAACTTCCTGGAGCCATGACTTAGCTTCCTTGGCGTGGAAATCACCCTCCGCCTCTTCGCAAGCGAACCTTGACTCGTCATAAGTAGGTTGCCTCGAAGAGCTAGCACCCTGTCGTGATCTTTTGGGGGCCATGATCCTACACAAATTAGACAACCAAAAATTTGCATAATGTTAGAACACCGGTTGGCTACTCAGACTTCGCCATCCGTGGAATATCACCATTGTCTTTTTAGTGCAATCATCCCATAACTCCTATACTTAATCACTTATCTAACAATTTCACACATCCATATTCAAGCACCCCACACTTATTTATTTTGACACTCTAACATTACCCAATAAACCTAAGCCATCTCCATCTCCTATACAACAACAAGCAATTTACTATTTGGGCATTATTTCTCATAAAAATTCATTAATCAATTACTACCAAAAACAATTGCCCAACTTTGCCAACCAACCACAATTATAATTACCAACACTTTTGGGTCTCCAAAACAACAAAATTAGCATTATAAACCTAATTTGAGACACACAACACTATTTCTACCATACTTCCATCCATGTTACAAGGTTCTTTGAAAAAATTTCATATAACATTCAACTTACAAAAGAAACCAAGTAATATTCATGGATTCTACTAAACTAGCACTATAGACTACATATAATACAAATTAAACTACAATTAACCAAGTAAGTCTACCAAATTAAAAAAAACGAACTAAGAGAAGAAAGAATTAAAAAGAATAAGAAGGAAGGAAACTTACTAGTTAGAGTAGTAGATGAGGAGGATTGAAGAGGGGGTGTGATTTGGAGAAGAAAGGGGAGGGATTGTAGAGAGAGATAGAGGATTTGGGGGTGATAGGCGGCTGTGGAGGGGTGATAGGCGGCTGTGAAGGGGTGAATAAGGGAGGGGGATTATGTTTTAGGGTTATTAAAGAAGGGAGGGAAAGAAAAAAATTAAAAAATCTTTTTGTTTCTGCCGACCGTGGAGCTGACCGCGGTCGTTCGCGGTTCGTTCGCGGTCGTGGATGGACGGCGAACAGTCAAAACTTCAGAGGGGTCACTTTTTTGCTGTTCATTCGCGGTCGCGGATGAACCGCGAACAGTGGTCCTCTCTGAATTTTTGTTTCCGCTGGTCAGAATTTTTTTTTTAAATATAGACTAACTATAATGAGAATACTTACAACATGTTCGTGGGTTTCCTCCCACGTAGCGCCTGATTTAACGTCGCGGCACGACTCATCTTAGCGCATTTTAAGGCTCGCTAGACCTTTGAGGTTCATCCTACCGTAATTCCACTTTGTCCTCGATGTCATACATGCCTACATAAGGTTTCTACCGCTGTCCATTTACCTTGAATGTGCATGAACCATCAATGGTTTGAATTTCCACAGCACCTGAATCAAATGCCTCAATTACCCGGAAGTGTCCTAACCACCTTGATTTCAATTTGCCTAGGAACAACCGTAATCTTGTATTGTATAACAGTACCTTGTCCCCGCTTTTGAAGTTCCGCTCAACGATATTCTGGTCATGAAGCCGCTTCATCCTTTCTTTGTATAGTCTTGTGCTATCGAAGGCCAGATACCGAAATTCTTCCATCTCATGCAACCCGGTGACTCTAGATTTTCCTGCTTCATCCCAGTTGAGATTTAATTGTTTTAGTGCCCACCATGCTTTGTGCTCTAGTTCCACAGGTAGATGACAAGCTTTCCCAAACACCAATTTGTATGGTGACATGCCGATTGGTGTCTTGAATGTCGTCCTATATGCCCATAATGCATCATCGAGCTTCCTAGACCAGTCGGTCCTCGTGGCGTTCACTGTTTTTGTCAACACACTCTTTTAGGAATGCGTAGAATTCTTCGCGGCGAGCTTGCTCGCCGCGGTTCGGACCCTTGGTAGTGATTTAAGTTTCAAAAATGTAGAGAATTAATTTTTCCGAAAAATGTCAAATATGCGGTCAAGAATGCGACCGCAAACTTGACATGCGGACCGCATTCTTGCCGCAAAACGTTCCAGAGAGTTGCCCAAAACCGTGTCAAAAGTGCGGTCGATATGCGATCGCATGTCAAATCTGCGGTGCATTTTTGCGACCGCAGAATCAACATGCGGTCCGCATAGTGACCGCATTCCTTAACAGGAACCTGTGTAAATTTGGGGCAATTCTGCGGTCACTATGCGGACCGCATGTTGATTCTGCGGTCGCATAGTGCACCGCATAATTGACTCCGGCCCAGATTTTTGTAACATTTTGACCCGATCTCTTCTTTAATATAACACCTTTCTTCTTCATTTTATCATATCATCTCACCAAAATTAGAGAGAGAAGAGAGGGTTTTTAGAGAGAGAAGTTCTTCATCTTCAAAGATTGTTCCAACCACTTAATTCCAAGGGATTCTAGGGCAAGGATTCCACTTCCCCAATATTTTCAAGGTAAAAACCCTAACTATTTTCTTTGATTATCAGTTTTAATTGGGTAAAGAGAGGTTTGCATATAATAGCTTTTAAAAATAGAATTTTTACACTCATGCATGATTATTGAACTTGATTTTTAGTAAAAAGAAGTGGGTAGAAGTAAGAGTCTTCAAGAACAAGGTTGGCAAGAGTAAAATAGCGTGGGTAAGCATAAAGTAGGAAGTTAACGGAGGAAAACTCATCACCAGGTATGTATGGCTAATTTTGATTCTTGTAAAATCGCCCAAATGTGTGCGAATTATTTTGGCATGTGTCAAATTGAGAAATTTTACGTAATCCTTTGATTTCCTTGTTGAGCATTTGATTGATTTTGAACTATGTGGTGGTATGAAATATGAATTGAAAGATAAAAAGGTAATCGAGGTTGGTAAAGAATTGGGAACAACCATTGTGATGGCATATTTGGCTTATTGTGGAAGGAATTTGAAACACCTTAATTGTGGTGAATTGTTGAACATGATTATGTGGGCATTTTCGATTTTGGAATACTTGTAACATGATTGTGATATTGAATTGAGAAGAAATTGAGAACATGAACCAATGTGTAAGTTGCTTATTTGAATTTGTTGAAATTGTGTGTAATACCTTATCTGCTGTTTGAAATTGTTGTGTTTTCAACTGTAAGGCGGGGTCGTGTTGCGCGCCGCAACGTGGTGAAATAAGGTGTGGGTTGGGGTGATAAGGGTGGCCGAGGTAATAAGGGTGGTCAGGGGCAATAAGGATGGAAAGCGATCGAAATCGCTATTGAAAATTGATACAAAAATCAATAATGTGAAATTGTGAAAGGAGACGACAGGAGAGTTTGCAACCTGTGGGGCACTGATTGCCCTTTGTTTGACTACTTGTGCTTTACGTGATTGATTGGTTATTGTTAAATTGGTTGATCGTAGAAAGTGCTTTGTGTGAGAATTATTTGAAATGAGGAAAATGTGGAAACATGGTTGGTTGGCTTAAATAAATTGTTGATGTAATTTAATGGCTTGAGTTTACTTGGGACAAAGTTTGTCCATACATACCAGTACAATTTAAGTGTACTGACGTCCCTTTTGCCGGGGGCGCTACATTCGTGTCATGATTTTAGGTGGATCTGTAGCAGGCACTTCAGCACATCGGCAGTAGTATCCTTCATCCTCCACTGCTCGTTTTTGGTGAGCCCCTTTCTTTCTCGGGGCCTTGTGTGGTTCATGCCACTTCGGTTTAGATTTCATTTTGGTTTTGTAAGGTATAGCCGGAGCCTTGTTACCGGCAAGTATTGTATTTCCCTTTTGTATCCTAGAGGCTCTGTAGACATGTAAACTGTGGGACTCCAGTCTTATGTATATATATTGTGTTATGTCGGGCGTTGTAAAAATTGAAATCTTGTTAATGAATCACTCGTATCGTTTATTTGTTTAATGTGAAATCAATTATGATTAGTAATATATTTGGTTAATGAGAAACAGTCATCACAGGGGGTAACGCGTGGGAATGAAAGGCACCCAGGTCCGCTTGACTGGGGCAACCCGGTCAGGCGCCGGTCATGTCCCTCGATTTGGGGCGTGACAAACTTGGTATCAAAGCTTAAGGTTTTAAAGTGTCCTAGGATGTCTCGGAGCCGCGTGTCTAGTAGTGCCCTTCTTATAGGTGTGTTGTCGACCACATCATATAAGTAGGGGGCTACACGGGCATTTAGGAATTTACCTATTTCTTTGTTAATCTATATCGTGCGGTAAAGTGCAATGTGGAAATATCCGTGTCTAATTCACGTGCCTTGTTCCCAAATTTTCAGAATATGGCACCTAAGAAGAAGGCTAGACTCGGTCTTAGGGCCAATACCGGCCAAAGTGCAGCTGTTAATCATGTACCCGATACCGTGGGAGATAATGACCCACCAGTCCCGAATTTGCCTGGCCCATCTGTTCAAAACCCAAGTGTCCCTATTCCAGCTGCGGCAGAGGATGCCACCATTCCTCCTGCCAGTGTTCCTGACTCAGATACAGTTCCCGCTTCGGGCTCTGGTATCTCTAATGAAGATCTTAGGGGAGCCATCCATATGTTAACACGGTTAGTGGCGCCCAGGCCGAGAGATCCCATGATGCCCCTCTGCATCCTCCGGCGGACGGGGAGATTCCTTTGGCTCCGAGTCCACCGGTTCTTGCGATTGGCCCTCCGGAATTTTCAGGCACCGATCCAGAGGCTGACCCACAGGAATTCCTTGATGAGATATACAAGACCCTCAGAGTAATGAAGGCTACAGATATAGAGGGGGTAGAGTTTGCCTCTTACAGGCTGAAGGGAGCGGCACGTTCATGGTTCGAAATGTGGGAGGATTCCCGTGAGGAAGGGAGCCCTCCGGCCAGATGGGATGGACCACTTCTTGCCTGCCGAGGCAATGGCAGCCCGTGCCACTGAGTTCGAGGTTCTCAAACAGGGCAGTATGAGTGTTTGGGAGTATCGCATGGAGTTCGTAAGGTTGTCCAAGTATGCTCCACATTTAGTGTCGACCATGGATGCCCGGGTTCGACGGTTTGTTCAAGGCCTTAGCCCTTTGGTGGTAAATGAGGCCGCCACAGCAGCTTTGCACTCAGACATGAACTATGGGAGGATTGTGGGGTTTGCTCAGGCCACAGAGGCCAGGAAATTGAAGATTCGTGCAGAAAGAGAAAGTAGCAACAGGGCCCGGTCAATGGGTCGTTCAGGGAGATCACTTCCAGGGAAGGGGTCATCAGGGCCATCCCAGTCATATGCTCAGTCCTCCGCGAGTGCACCGCCATCCGTGCACAGTCATCAGCAGGGCAGTTACTCGAGACCTGGTTCAGACAGCAGGAGGTCTCGTCAGTCCGGTCATCCTGGGGTGAGATCCCGGCGGCGAGGGAGACCAACATGCCCCAAGTGTGGGAGATTTCATACGGAGAGACTTGCTACCTCGACCTTCCGGTGTGCTTCGGGTGCGGGGTGAGAGGTCGCGTTCGGCGGGGCTTGCCGTGCACCCCGTCGGGGTATAGGTAGGGGATCGCTGCTCGGTCATCCGGTTCTTCGAGCTGCTACATCATCGGCGCGTACTCCAGCAGCGGGGCGTGGTGCGGCTAGGGGTGGAGCTCGGGGTAGGGGTGGACCTAGCCGATTCTATGCATTGAGTGGCCGCCAAAATGCCGAGGCTTCTCCGGATGTTGTTACAGGTATCCTGTCTGTTCAAACTATTGATTGCTATGCCCTTATTGATCCGGGGTCCTCCTTGTCTTATGTTACTCCATTCATTGCTTCAAGCTTTGGGATAGAACCCGAACAGCTTCATGAGCCGTTCTTTGTGTCGACTCCTATTGGTGATTCTATTACAGCCTCACGAGTCTATAGGAATTGTGTTGTTACGGTGGGTGGTCGTGATACCACAGCCGATCTTATTGAGCTTGGGATGGTAGATTTTGATGTAATTATGGGGATGGATTGGCTCTATTCGTGCTTTGCCAAACTTGAGTGTCGAACGAGAGTTATGAGGCTCGAGTTCCCTAACGAGCCAGGTCATTGAATGGAGAGGAAATGGTGTGGTGCCAAGGGGTAGGTTTATTTCCTACCTTAAGGCTTCGAAGATGATTAAGAAGGGGTGTATCTATCACATGGTTCGGGTAACGGACACCACCTCAGAGGTGCCTACCCTCGAGTCCGTGCCAATTGTGAATGAATTTCCTGAAGTGTTTCCAGATGAGCTTCCAGGCATCCCGCCGGATAGGGAGATTGATTTCGGAATTGATGTATTGCCAGATACTCAGCCAATATCCATTCCACCTTACGGAATGGCGCCAGCAGAGTTAAGGGAGTTAAAGGAGCAGCTGAGGGATTTATTAGAGAAAGGGTTCATACGACAGAGTGTGTCGCCGTGGGGTGCTCCGGTTCTCTTTGTCAGAAAAGAAGGATGGGTCACTTCGAATGTGTATTGATTATCGGCAGCTCAACAAAGTCACCATCAAGAATAAATATCCCTTGCCTCGAGTGGATGATCTGTTTGACCAATTGCAGAGGGAGCGAAGTTCTTCTCAAAGATTGATTTACGGTGTGGGTACCACCAGTTAAAAATCAGGGAGCAGGATATTCCTAAGACCGCCTTCAGAACTCGTTATGGTCACTTTGAGTTTTTGGTCATGTCTTTTGGGCTAACCAATGCCCCGGGAACTTTCATGGACCTTATGAATCGGGTTTTCAAGCCATTCCTAGATTCCTTTGTGATTGTATTCATTGACGATATTCTCGTCTACTCTCGGAGCAAGGAAGATCATGCCGTTCACCTCAGAGCAGCACTGCAGACCCTTCTTCAGCATCAATTGTATGCCAAGTTCTCAAAATGTGAGTTTTGGTTGGAGTCCGTAGCTTTTCTAGGACATGTTATTTCCGGTGAGGGAATTATGGTGGATCCTCAGAAGATTGCGGCAGTGAAAGATTGGCCTAGACCCACGACCCCGACAGAGATACGTAGTTTCTTGGGTTTGGCAGGGTACTATCGGAGGTTTGTAGAGGGATTCTCAACCCTCGCTTCCCCATTGACAAAACTGACGCAGAAAGCAGTTAAGTTCCAGTGGTCCGAAGCATGTGAGAAAAGTTTCCAAGAACTGAAGTCAAGATTGACCTCGGCACCGGTATTGGCCTTGCCAGAAGGCACAGAGGGATTTGTAGTCTATTGTGATGCCTCCAGAGTCGGTTTGGGATGTGTATTGATGCAGCACGGAAAGGTTATAGCTTATGCTTCCAGACAACTCAAGAACCATGAGAAGAATTATCCGACGCACGATTTGGAACTTGCAATTGTTGTGTTTGCCTTGAAAATATGGCGACACTATCTTTATGGGGTTCATGTAGATGTGTTTTCGGACCACAAGAGCCTCCAGTATTTGTTCAAGCAGAAAGAGCTGAATCTGAGACAGCGGCGGTGGTTAGAACTACTCAAGGACTATGATATGGACATATTGTACCATCCAGGGAAGGCAAATGTGGTAGCCGACGCTCTTAGTCGGAAATCCATGGGTAGTTTGGCTCATTTGGGTGTGGATCAGAGACACCTGGCTCGAGAGGTTTACCAATTAGCCAGTTTGGGGGTTCGTATCTCGGCGTCAGACGAGGGGGATATTTTGGTGCATAATGGAGCAGAATCATCATTGGTCGCGGAAATCAAGGAAAAACAGTTCATGGATCCAGCATTGGTTCGGGTGAAGGAAGCAGTCATGAATGACAAGACCTCAGCATTTGTACTCAGCAGCGAAGATGGTGTGTTGCGGTGTCAAGATAGGCTATGTGTTCCGGATGTGGACGAGCTTCGGGAAAGAGTGATGGCAGAGGCTCATACTTCCAGGTATTCTGTGCACCCTGGTTCAACGAAAATGTATCACGATCTCAAGGAGATTTATTGGTGGAACGGTATGAAAAGGGATGTGGCAGGCTTTGTAGCTAAATGTCCGAATTGTCAACAAGTGAAGGCCGAGCATCAACGGCCTGGTGGATTAACTCAGCTTATAGAAATACCGAGGTGGAAATGGGAGATGATCAATATGGATTTCGTGGTGGGGTTACCTCGCACTCAGCGTAAGTTCGATTCAGTATGGGTGATAGTAGATCGACTCACCAAATCAGCTCACTTCCTGCCTGTCAAGTCCACTGATACCGCGGAGCAATATGCAAGATTGTACATCAAAGAGATAGTAAGGCTTCATGGCACTCCACTTTCTATCATCTCAGATCGCGGGGCTCAGTTCACCGCTAACTTTTGGAAGAAGTTTCAGCAAGGTTTGGGAACTCAGGTGAATCTC
>JASVEL010006805.1:0-88736 GCA_032618575.1 Nicotiana noctiflora | reverse complement strand
CGGTTATAAAAAATATTTTTTCCTCATCTTCTGGATCTATTTTGATTTGGTTATAACCTGAGTATGCATCTAAAAAACTTAATATTTTATGTCATGCAGTAGCATCAATTAACTAATCTATACGCGGTAAACGAAAGAGGTCTTTCAGACATGCTTTATTAAGATCAGTGTAATCCACACAAACATGCCACTTACCATTTTTCTTAGGAACCACAACAGTGTTAGCCAACCATTTAGGATACTTCACCTCACGGTTGATCCTATTTTGAGAAATTTCTAAACCTCTTCTTGAATTACCTGATTCTTCAAAGCTCTTTGCTTTCGTTTCTTTTGCTTGACTGGGGGATATGATGGGTCTTTATTCAATTTATGAGTCATGACCTCCGACGGTATCTCTATCATGTCAAAATGGGACCAAGCAAAATAATATGTGTTAGCTTTTAAAAATTGAATTAACTTACGTTTTACCTCTGGGCTGAGATTTGCTCCTATATATACTTTCCTCTCGGACCAGTGTATAAATAAAACCACAGCCTATAACTCTTTGATCATTGTTTTAATGTTCTCGTTTTCCTCTATTTCTTGAATAGTGTCATGCCTTGAATCCACGTCTGTTTCTCCTTGTTCATTTAAGGTTGACTTTATACCCTCCTCAACTGAATCCTGTAATTGATATTTGGCTTCACCTTGAACAGTTGAATCTGCAACGGAGTTAATACTCCTGGATGTTTGTTGGTCACCTCTGATTTGACTAATCCCCCATGGTGATGGGAATTTAATAACTTGATGTAAATTTGACGATACGACATCCATATCATGAATCAATGGACTTCCAAGGATCATGTTATAAGCCATTTCCATATCTACGACCTGGAACTTAGTATCTTTGATAACACCTTCTGCAAACGTGATAAGAATAACTTCGCCTTTGGATATGACATTAGAGTTATCAAATCTTGATAAGGTATGTGCATTTGGGACCAATTTGTTCTTAGCTTGCATCTCGCGCAACACTCGTATCATAATAATATTTACTAAACTGCCCGGATCAATCAAAACACATTTCACGTTAGTATCATGTACGAGTAAGGATATTACCAGTGCGTCATTATGTGGAGTCAGGAGGCCTTCTACATCCACATCATTGAATGTGATATTCTTCTCTTCCAGCACGTGGCGTAACTATTTTCCATGAGTGATTGTCATTTTGGATATTTTATTGGCTGCGGTATATGAGACACCGTTGATATTTTCTCCCCCACTTATAACAATGAGTGTCTGTTTAGGTGAGGATGGCTTTGGGGGCTCCTGTCTATTTTTCATATATGTTTGTTTACCTTTCACACTAAATAACTCAGTGAGGTATCCTTGTTTTAATAAATGATCCACCTCACTTTGTAAAAACCTGCAATCTGGAGTTTTATGTCTGTGATCGTTATGGACTTCACACCAATGATCGGGGTTTCGTCTGCTTGGGTTTGAACTCATCTCCTTCAGCCACCGTACTTTATCTCTCATGCCTCTTAGAATAGCCACGAGTTCAAATGTGCTTACATTAAAATTGTAACCACCAAACCTTGCCTTTAAACTCCCATCATCATCTCATTGTCCTCGTGTACTTTGTTCATTACCAGACCTCGAAGAGGAGGCTAATTACTTGTGTCTAAGTTTGTGATCGTGCCTTTCTTGCTTTGGCCTTGAGTCTTTTCCCGCAGGTCCCACATAAGGCTCGTACCTGTTTTTACCAGATCTTCTTTCATTTTCTACACGCCTCGAGCTTGTTTTCTCGTAAGTTTTATGCCATAAAATGATGTCTTCTTCAATCCTTATCTTGTACTATATCTATTGTAGACATCATTCCACGTTGTTGCTGGGAATTCTCGAAGGCTTTCTTTGAGTCGCCTCCTGGCTTCTGAACTCTTTTGGTTCAGATTATTAGCAAAGGCTATGGTTGCCCAATTATCAGGTACCCGCGGTAGCGTCATTCTTTCTCTGTTGAAATCTATCCACGAACTCTCTAAGTAACTCAGAATCTCCTTACTTGATTTTGAAGATATCTTCCATTCTTTTTTCAACTTTTTGAGCTCCCAAATGTGCTTCGATAAAAAAATCTGCAAGCTCAGCAAACGAATTTATTGAATTTTCAGGTAAAAGAGAATACCAGGTTAATGCTCCTTTAGTGAGGGTTTCCCAAAATTTCTTGACCAAGACCGATTCAATATCTTGCTTAGTCAAATCATTTCCTTTTAACACCTATGGTGAATGCGGTAACGTGATCTCGAGGTTCTAATGTACCATCGTACTTTGGTATATCAGGCATCTTAAATTTCTTTGGAATAGGGAGGGGGCTGCACTTGGCTTCCATGGTTGTTGAGAATGTCTATGTCTACTCATTTGATCACGGGCGGAACTCCGGGTATTTGCTCTATGCGCTCATTTTGTTCCTTAAGTTGTTTCTGCAAAGTTAGTACGATATTCTTTAAATCAGAATTAATTGGATTACCTGGACTTCCTTCTTGCGTTTCACTGGGAGTCAACCACTGCCTGAATTAACCAATCCAAAACAAGGGTTCTCTAAAGTATTATTTTTTGGAGTTGGAGTGAATGGAGTAGCAGGTAATTGACTAACGAAAACTTGAAGAGCTTTACTAACTTGAGAGGCAATATGCCTCATTCATGTTTTCAACATTGTCAAATTGAGCCTCTCCATTTGTATGAGATCCATCAGAAGTGCCGTCACGAGATCATCATGGAAAGCCTTGTGGAGAGCCTTGTGGAGAATTTTCATGAAGTTGTTGGATTGTTTGAATTTCTGGATGTCCTTGGGTGTTGTCATTGTTGTTTGACATGATTGATATGAACAAAGAAATCAAGTAGAAACAGAATTGATTATCAGATTCCCGGTAATGGAACCAATTTGTTTAACAAAAAAATAGGCTTTTTTGTCAAAGCTAGAATTTAGAAGAATCGGGTTACTGATAATCGAAAAAGCAGTTAAGGAAAATAATTTCGAAGTACTCAAATGTGTAAGCTAGTAAATTAGAGTGTATTTTAATAATAACTTGTGTGTCAATTGATTACATATTTTCCGTTTTAGAGATCTTTTTGTGAATCTTTAGGGATGTCCATTACATCTAAGTCATAACGAGGCTATTATGAATAATTAATGATATTAAATGCTACGTTACATAATTATTACATTGAATAGAAATATTCCTTAACGATTCCACCATTTATTACTCTTGAAATGTGTTATTGCTACCTTCTCCTTTAGCCCGGTTCATTATTCTTCCCGTTGCTCGTAGGTAATTGAACTTAAATAGGTATGGGGTTAACTTAAATAGGCACAGGGTTGCTGAGCCTCTTATCTCGTACCTTTTTTAACCTTGTATCTCGTACCTCCCTTTTGTCGTTTTGTATCGTAGCTCTTTTCTTGTCCGAGCCAATATGTAATTCTCAGACCAATTATCACCTATTGTTTATACCACGTGTCGTGACACGTCACCATTCATTTATGCATAATAATTTTGCCCAATACAACCATAAGTTTAGAAATGAAGATATTAGGAACAAGGGAGGTATGGCCCCAATAGAGGACAAGATGCGGGAAGCGAGGCTTAGATGGTTCGGGCATGTGAAGAGAAGACGCACAAATGTCTCAGTAAGAAGGTGTGAGTGGTTGGCCTTGGGGAGCCTTTGGAGAGGTAGAGGTACACCAAAAAGGTATTGAGGAGAGGTGATTAGGCAGTACTTGGCGCTGCTTCAGCTTACAAAAGACACGATCCGTAATAGGAGGGTGTGGAGGTCGAGAATTAGGATAAAAAGTTAGTAGATAGTCGTACGTCTTCCTTGTCCTTACCAGTAATATCGGTATTAGTCTTGTGTTTTCATATTTTCAGATTTCTTTCACACTGTAGGTATACCTATAAAGGATGACGTACAAGCTAGAGTATCTACTTTCAAAGTTACACTCAAAAGACAAGGAAGCAGCTTCACTCAACACAGATATTAAACTAGGAAATATTTAGTCTAACATCACAAAAACATCACAATGCCAAAAGAAGAAGAAAGAAAAAGGCTATACACTCTTATTCACAAGTTCAATACAGCATCAAGAAACTGAATGATGTCTTCTCCTCTGAAAAGGAAACCGACTTTCTGAATTTGCTTTCCCAACAACTGTCTTTGAATCTTTTATGTGGAATATTACATTGAGCTTACTCAATTTCTTGGTAAATGACTTGAATAACTTATTGGCAGGATGCGGTTTTACTAGGTCTTGTTTCATAAACACATGATCTTTTTCCAAATCTGTAAGCCTCATTCTCATTCTTGTTACCTCAAGCTTCAATTCTCTATTTTCTCTCCTTACTGATGCATAATTATCTCTCGGAGAAATGCATCCGCTTTCTACTCCACTGCCTGAACGATGAGGAAACAGACTGTTCATTGACCCAAAGAATAACTGGTTTTGTCCCCCATTCATTGCATTTCTCAGCCTGATTTGTTCAAAATACAGCACTTGAACTGCCATTTGTACAGGCAACCGCTCGTTTTGTGCAGCATGACTGCAGCCTTCTTGTGATAGTTTCTGTTAATCAATTGTTTTGCAGAGTTTATATCGTTCTGAGTCTTTAATGTTCGGATGAACCTGCGATAAAAATTTCATGTATCGTGTTCATTAAGCCTGCACAACTGTGGACATGTGTCATTTCATTCTTATAAAGGAACAACAAATTAATTCACATATCATCACTCAACTTTATCCATTATGACAGTAAAGAAAACAAATTTTCACCAGTATAACAGTAAAGCCGTATTAAAGCTTACCTTGAGGAAAATATCTACAGCTCGATACAGTCCATCATCAACTAGACGGGCATGGTCTGGAAGTAACTCCACCAGTGCTGTAAACTTTAATGGTGTTAGATTTGAATCTAGCGCGACTTCTGCAAGATAATTGTCCAATAATTTTGAAACCTTAAGAATTGAGCTTTGTTTGGGAGATCCAGGGCTGTCAGAGTCAAAAACCATTCCGCATTCATCTCTTAGTTGGTTATCTTCTGCATCATCCTCATCCGAATTTAAGAAAATGGAAAATATCCTTAAGATTGAATCAGTGTCATATAGAGGCATATGGTTGTTTCCATTCCCATTTCCAGGTATGAGAATATCCTCAAGAATCGCTTGATGTAGTTGTAGACCAATGCGCCTTTCTAGATTAGATCTACAAGAAGAAGATGCTGATGCTATTATTGCAGATTTTAACAAACTCGAAAGGAAAGCTATAGGGACTGTACTTTTCCTCGACGGTGTTGGCAGCAAGCTAACTATTGTTTCAACGGTGACCCTTTGTTTCTTTTGTAGATCCAAATCCAAGAAACTTCCTTTAACCAAACGAGGATCCTTAACGATGAGCACCTGAAGAGAATTTTGGGCATAGTTAATCAAGATTTTACTTATAATATCTTGTTTAAGACCCTTCATTTTAAATGTAGATAAAACCCTCTGAAACAATTCCAGGTTCAGCACAATTAATGATTTACCCCACCAGTCCGATGATGTCTCTATATCAAGGCTTTTAATAGGTTTGGATGGGAAATTATGCTCCAGTTTCAAAAAACCAGATGTTAGTTGCTCTTTACAAGCATTATTAGCGATAGCATTGATTAACCTACTTGTGAGTTTGACTTCTTCTGATATTGGTAGTAGTTTCTCACAGCTGTGAAGAACAGACACTGAGTTGGATATGTTTGAGAATACTGTGTCCATTAAGAACACTTCGGTTCGTATTTCCAGGTTTTTATCGGAGATGTCTTCTGTCATTTCCAGGAAACTGGATGCACATCGTAGCATTGCAACATTTGATAAGGTAATCTCAATGTTCACTCCATAACAGAACTTCTCAGCGAGTTCAAATGCTTCAGATCCACCTGGAAGACCAGGAAGATTCAGTCTTGACATCTTTGAATCTTTTGCCTAAAGCAGCAGCTTTCTTATCCTTCCACTTCGAGATACTAAAGGGAACTGCAAAAAGAGTGTATATGCATTATAAACGCGTCCAAGTGGTTTATTTTTCCTTCTTTTTTGTATGGTATTTTCCTATTGAAGAAGGGCCGGACCACAAGGGTTTATTGTACGCAACCTTACCCTGCATTTCTGCAAGAGGCTGTTTCCACGTCTCAAAACCGTGACCTCTTGGTCACATGGCAGCAGCTTTACCAGTTAAGCCAAGGCTCCACTTTTATTACATCCAGACAGGACGGCAATTATGTGGATCGACGACTTGTACAACAAAACTAATGATTGCCCTTTCCAAGCTACCTGTAGACTAACCATTTGTTGGCATGACTGTTGCTTTTGCTAGACTTGAGTAGTTAAATAACTTATGAAGGGAATCAGTAGATCAAGAATACAGGAGCAAAGCAAATTTTGGCACTACATTATTCATACCTTGTGAAGATCAAAACTGGCAGCTCCTACTTCTATTGTAAGATCACTAGAAACATCAGATATTGGCCTGCAACAGTAAATTTGGTCAATATGTTGAAGAGAAAAGTTGTACCTAAGAGAAATCATGATATAGCACAATATCTAGTCTTAACAACAACAACAAATCCAGCGTAATCCCATAAGTGGTGGGGTTTGGGGAATATAGTGCTAATTATCTGACTATCTGTTCTTTATTGGGACCCTCATAAGGTAGACAAGCTAAAAATTATTGACATAACTATAGCTTTCCACACCATATATTGAAACGAAAAAACGATCAGCTTGATCATTGACTCAGAGGAGGATGCAGACTTTGATCTATAGATTCAACCCAACATTTTCAACACATAGCATAGATATACATGTGCGTATGTGTGACAGAACAACAACTACCCAGTATAGTATGTAGACACGTCTTACCCCTATCCAAAAGGGTAGAGAGGCTGTTTCCAATCGACCCTCGGCTTAGAGAAGGGAAAGGAAAACAACAACAAAAACAAAAACAAAAGAGCATTAGTAATTCCGGCAGAAAATCGCAGAAATAATTGTCTAAACATAAGAATTATACATAAAATGGCATGCAATAATATCAAACAGTAGCTACCATAAATAACTACCATAAGGGGGACACAATCCAATGCACGAATCATCTATGAGTCGCCCTGACAAGCCTCACCCAACCCCGGGAAAGGAGTACAAAAAATTCTAGGAGCCCCTATTCTACAACCCTGATACTAGACCTCCAGACTTTCCTATCAAGGGTCATGTCCTCGGAAATATGCATCCTAGTCATGTCATGCCTAATCACCTCTCCCCAATACCTCTTAGGCCTCCCTCTGCCTCTCCTCACGCCGACCACCGCCAGTCGCTCACAACTTCTGACCGGGGCATCAGGACTTCTCCTCCGCACATGCCCGAACCACCTGAGCCTCGTTTCACGCATCTTCTCATCCACCGGGACAACTCCCACCTTCTCTCGAATAACTTAATTCTTAATCTTATCCAACCTGGTGAGTCCACACATCCACCTGAGCATACTCATCTCCGCAACCTTCATTCTCTGAGAATGAGAGTTCTTCACCGGCCAGCACTCCGCCCCATACAACATGGGAGGTCTAACCACAGCTCTATAAAATTTTCCCTTGAGTTTCAGTGGCACTTTCTTGTCACACAGGACTCCTGATGCAAGCCTCCACTTCGACCATCCCGCTCATATACGATGAGTGACATCCCCGTCAATCTCTCCGTCCCCCTGAATCACCGACCCAAGATATCTGAAACTGTCCCTCTTAGCGATGACCCGAGCTCCAATCATTACGTCCCTACCTACTTCGCTCGGCTCGACGCTAAACTTGCATTCCAGGTATTCAGTCTTAGATCTGCTTATTTTGAAACCCTTAGACTCGAGAGTCTGTCTCCATACTTCTAGTCTCTCATTCACACCGACCCTCGTCTCGTCTATCAATACTATGTCATCAGCAAATAGCATGCACCAAGGCACATCCCCATGAATATGTCGGGTTATAGCATCCATCACCAAGGCAAACAAGAGAGGGCTAAGCGCCGATCCTTGATGGAGCCCCATAACCACCGGGAAATGGTCTGAGTCACCGCCCACCGTCCTAACCCTAGTCTTAGCTCTATCGTACATGTCCTTGATTACTCTGATGTAGGCTTCCGGCACGCTCTTCGCCTCCAGGCACCTCCATAGCACCTCCTCGGGACCTTGTCATACGCCTTCTCCAAGTTGATAAACACCATGTGCGTGTCCTTTTTCTTATCCCTGAACTGTTCCACCAATCTCCTGACAAGGTGGATAGCTTCTGTAGTGGAGCGACCCGGCATGAAACCAAACCGGTTCACCGATATAGATGTCATCTCCCTCACCCTCGCCTCGATCACCCGCTCCCAGACCTTCATGGTGTGACTTATTAATTTGATACCCCTATAGTTGTTGCAACACTGGATATTCCCTTTGTTTTTGTACAAGGGCACCACCGTACTCCACCTCTACTCCTCCGGCATCCTTTTAGTCCTATAGATCGCATTGAACAACCTGGAGAGCCACTCCACTCCTGACCTACCCATGCACTTCCAGAACTCCACCGGGATCTCGTTAGCCCGGTCGCTCGGCCCCTACTCATCCTTCGCAAAGCCCCTATGACCTCCTCCACCCTAATGCGCATGCAGTACCCAAGGTCTCTATGGTGATCTGAATGCCCCAGCTCCCCAAGCTCTATGTTTCGATTCCCCTCCTCGTTAAGTAGATCTCGAAAGTACGCCTGCCACCTCTGCTTGACCTGAGACTCACCCATCAGAACTCTACCATCCTCGTCCTTGATGCATCGGACTTGGTCTAGATCCCGCGCCTTCCTCTCCCTTACTTTAGCTAACTGGAATAACTTCTTGTCCCCGCCTCTCTCCTCTAATTCCTCGTACATGCGACCAAATGCCGCGCTTTTAGCTTCCGTAACCGCCAGCTTTGCTTCCTTCCTCGCCGCCTTGCAGGTCTCCCTGTTCACTCTCCTTTCATCCTCGTTAGTGCTCCCTGCCAACTTAGCAAATGCCGCCTTCTTTACCTCCACTTTTTCTTGGACTACATCGTTCCACCACCAGTCACCCTAATGTCTACCAGAATAGCCCTTGGCTACCCCGAGCACATCCCGTGTTACCTCCCTAACCAAGTTCGCCGTCTCCGACCACATTGCGTCCGCTTCCCTGAACTTCTCCAAGCTCCACCATCAACTAACCTCCTCTCAAACTCCTGGGCTTTCTCCTTAGTTAGAGCACCCCATCTAATTCGCATATGTGTGACAGAAACAACTAAAAATTTTACAAATGTTAAATTCTGAACCCATATTAATTTCAAAATCTGGAAAGTGGTTTAATGCACCTTCTCACCTACTTAATAAAATCGAATTTTTTAGTGGTTGGAAAATTTATTAATTAACACTATGCAGCACTGTTGCATAATCCTTTAATTAGTGCACTACTAATGAGAAATATCCCATTATGGTGAGAAGTAATTAAGTCATTAGGAGAAAGATAAAAAATTAGTACCATTCAGTAAGATGACCTCTAGACTTCTTCATAGATATGTTTGTCTTCAGTTCAGCAACGGTAACTACTCCCATCTTCTCAGCAAACAAACAAAGCCTCACACTTCAGCTTCTGCCTGCAAATTCCGCTAATTAAATTCTCTGCCAATCAGTCCTTAAAAATTTTTAATACGTTTTGATCAATAGCTATTCATAGTAACAGCACATCAAAGTCCAAAACTAAGCTTAACTTTATTTGCTGGCATTTTATCTCTCGGTAAGTGCTTTTTGTGTCAAATATGGAAGAAAAAGTCAGAGAGATCCGGTCCTCTTGAGTAAGGAGAAAGTCTCATGAACTCATACAAACTCATCACCATTAAAATTATACACTAAAGGTGTATTTTAATCATGACACCAAGCATAGGCTGATAAAGAATTTTTTTGCGACGGAGGTACTATTATTATTTTATCGCTGCCCCTTAAAGGATTTTTACTATTTAGGATGCCTAGCTATTTATATATTCAATTTTAAGGTATACACGCGTATATATACAAGATTTCTACGAAGTTTACGGGTCCGGTGCCCACTCAATAGTACAAGTAGATCCACCTCTCACTATTAGCCAGGCCTGCTTATTTTTCAGGTTGCTAAAGTTACAACAACAACAACCCAGTATATTCCCACAAAATGGGGATTGGGAAGGGTAATATGTAGACAGAACTTATCTCTACCCGAAAAGGTAGAGAGGCTGTTTCCAATCGACCCTCGGCACAGGGAAGAGAAAGGCAAACAAAAACAAAAACACAAACAGCATTAGTTACTCCAGCATAAATCGCATAAATAATTATCTAAACATAAAAGTAATAAGTACCATAAATAAACTGGCATGCAATAATATTAAAATAGTAACTATCATAAATGACTACCATAAGAGGACGCAAACCAATACACGAATCATCTATGGATAGCTCTACCACGCCTCACCCAACCCTGGGAAAGGAGTACGAAAAATCTAGAAGCCCCTATCCTACAACCCTCATACTAGACCTCCAGACTTTCCTATCAAGGGTCATGTCCTCGGAAATCCGCATCCTGACCATGTCCTGCCTAATTACCTCTCCCTAGTATCTCTTAGGCCTCCCTCTGCCTCGCCTCACACCGACCACCGTTAGCCGCTCACAACTCCTCACCGAGGCATCGGGGCATCAGGGCTTCTCCTTTAGTACGTCGTTGCTGAGTTAGAATACCCCAAACAGTGTCATTTGAACACTTGGTTAAAAAAGCATTTTGAAGAAAGTCAAGCGCACACATGCCCGAACCACCGGAGCCTCGCCTCTCGCATCTTCTCATCCACTGGGGCCACCCCACCTTCTACCGAATAACTTCATTCCTAATCATATCTAACATGGTGAGCCAGCACATCCACCTAAGCATCCTAATCTCCGCAACCTTCATCATCTGAACAAGAGATTTCTTCACCGGCCAACACTCCGTCTCATACAACATGGCAGGTCTAACCACAGCACTATAAAACTTCCCTTGAGTTTCTGTGGAACTTTCTTGTCACACAAGACTCCTAATGCAAGCCTCCACTTCGACTACCCCGCCCCTATACGGTGAGTGACATCCCCGTCTATCTCTCCGTCCCCCTGAATCACCAATCCAAGGTATCTGAAACTATCCCTCTTGGCTATGGCCTGAGATCCAATCGTCACGTTCCCTCCCACTTCGCTCGGCTCAGCGCTAAACTTGCACTCCGGATATTCTTTCTTAGACCTGCTTAGTTTGAAACCCTTAGATTCGAGAGTCTGTCTCCATACCTCTAGCCTCTCGTTAACACCGACCCTCGTCTCGTCTACCAGGACTATGTCATCAGTAAATAGCATACACCAAGGCACATCCCCTTGAATATGACGTGTTAAAGCATCCATCACCAAGGCAAACAAAAGAGGGCTAAGCCCAGATCCTTGATGGAGCCCCACAACCACCGGGAAATGGTCTGAGTCGCCACCCACTGTCCTGACCCTAGACTTAGCTCCATCGTACATGTCCTTGATTACTCAGATGTAGGCTTCCGGCACACTCTTAGCCTCCAGGCACCTCCATAGCACCTCCCTAGGGACCTTGTCATACGCCTTCTCCAAGTCGATAAACACCATGTGCATGTTCTTCTTCTTATCCCTGAACTGTTCCACCAATCTCCTGACAAGGTGGATAGCTTCTGTAGTGGAGCGACCCGGCATGAAACCGAACTGGTTCACGGAAATAGATGTCGACTCCCTCACCCTAGCCTCGATCACCCGCTCCTAGGCATTCATGGTGTGATTATTAATTTGATGCCCCTATAGTTATTGCAACAATGGATATCCCCTTTGTTCTTAGGTTGCTAAAGTTAATTATAATATAAAAATTAACGTTAATTATAAATAAATAAATGTCTAGAGTACATTTAATTAGTTAAGTCAAAGGATATATTGTTCCTCTTAGTGCTACTTTACGGTGGAAAAGTGGTGTGAGTGACTTTTTTCAGCATGTTTTGGTGTTTTATCAAAGATGTTGGACATCATTTGTGACAAAACTCAAGACTGTTTAGTAATGGGGCAGAAAAGTTGTTTAAATGTGAAACAATTAGTTTACAACAACAACGTTTTAGCCTCAAACAAGTTGGGTTGACTTACGAGGATTCAGTATGAATTGACAAATTTTTACTCTATGAATTGCAACCCTCTTCTTTTATCTTGGTTTGAGACTGGCAATGTGAGCAAGCTCCCGTAAAGTTACATGCGATACTGTTTCATGTGAATTTAACTGCCCAATTTAATAGTCTTTATTTACTGAAAAAACCTTAGAAGATGATGTTTCAGGTGACTAACTGGGCCATTCCTAGCGTAATTTTAATGAACGCAAACGTTTTTGTCCTTTTGCTGATGACATAATCGCCTTAGTAATTTACACAATCATGAGAAGTCTTTGTTCTTATCTTTGACCCACACAAACTCCTTTTTTTGCCACTAGATATAGGGTGTGTTTGGTATGAAGATTTTTTCATGTTTGGTTGGATTAAATGTTTAGGAAAATATTTTCCTTATCAATTCATTTTCCTCCAATTGGAGGAAAATGTTTTCCTTATCAAAAGAAGGGAAAACATTTTCCAAAGCTCCTTCTCAACCATTCTCACCCTCACCACCCCACCCCACCCCCTCTCCAAAAAACAATTTTTTTAAAGAAAAATTTTAGTTTTTCCGTTACCATCCACCCTACTACCCCTCCACCCCACCCTGCAAAAAAAATTTCTTTTACCTTAATTTTTTTTCTATAATTTTAAATTTCTGTTTTCTTATTTTTTTCCACCACCCACCCACCCCCACCCCCACCCCTACCTAAATTTATATGTAAAAATGCATTAAAATTAAAACAAAATTATGGGCTTGAACCTATAACTTTAAATATACAATTAGTTCAATGCTATGAACCTTAACGGTAAAATTCATAAAATTTAAAGTTTGGATCCGATTATGTATGTATTATCTAGTGCATCATAGTATTGGGATGAAACATGGAGTGGTCCAACTCAGTATTGCTCCAACATAGAAGTGTTATGGAGGCAATGATTGAAATGACCCAAATTAAAAGCCAAATTCTTATTTGTAGCTGGCAATGGCTGTTGTGGTAGCGTGGTTGGGATCATAATGGGATCTGCAACAGTATAGATTTGAGAAATTGCATAGTGGGTATTTTTCTTTTTCGGAAGCTCTTACTTTGACAATAAAAATATACTTTCAGTTTGTTCAGGACCACATTGAAGGCTTTCTCCCAACAGGAAACAAAAAAGATTAATACACATCTTTTCCGAGTCCGAAAATGAAATAATGATTTTTTGAACATAAAACACTTTTTTAATGTTTAAAAAAAAGTTACATTAATGGTATTTCACAGTTTTATACTGCGAATTGAGTTCATGGATTTTTTGCCGTTAATGCACTTCGCAGTATAAAATTGGAAAATATTAAAAAAATTAATTTTTTTATGCACTTCGTAGTATAAAAATGCAAATTGGGTGAGATGAGCCCAGCTCATTTTTGAACTATCATTTCACAATTCTATACAGCGAATTTAGGTAAATCGCAGTACAATACTGCGAAATAGGCTGATTTTAGGCCCCACCAATTAACTGACATAACAATAATTCAAATACATAAAATGCAGTATAATACTGTGCATTTCTTTGTACACCCCAAGGTCGGACTTGCCTTATTTACAAGCACTTCAATTTTATAAAAATTCATTCAAGACTTAAACTTCAAACATACTTTTATACTCTCTTCTCCTTATCAATCAATTTTTTACAATGTCTGAAGTGCCAAAAATAAGAGTTTCACTATATTGGGGGTGTGAGGTTGTGGTGGAGAATAACCCTGTGAGGTATAGCCACCTCCACAGTGTCATGTTAAATTGGCGCTTAATATGGAGTACGATACATTGGTATCGTTGTTACGTAAAAAAATGAGTGAGCGGAGGCGTTCGGTTAGCCATAAAGTAATCGGTAGATTTCCTTATTCGGTGACTCTGAAGGGATTTGCTTCTTATTCTGAGTTTAATATCGAGGATAATGAAACGCTTAGAAATTTTTTGCGGATTTCGGACAAATATAGGGAATTTATTGTAATAAAATTATTAGAAATGTATGTGAAGGTGGATGACTCTCCATAGTAATGAGGGCGTGCATACCAGCGATAACCCCCAGTCATCGGGTGGTTATTCTGGAGCAGCATTTGCTGGTCAGATTGGAGATGGAAGAGCTTGCCTTAATTTAAACTTGTCACAACAGGCGAATGAGCAGGCAGAAAATAATGTTTCTACTTTATATAATCGACAAGACGATTGGTAAATTTAATTTTTACTACGTTTTAGCGAATTTTTTTTCTTCATGTTTTAATTGAATTTGTATTAACACTCATATTTTTTATAGGGGCTACCATCCGGATTTGAATTTTACAAGTTATGACCCCGCCCCTAGTTGGGATCTGCGTAGGTCTGGAGTATTGGACCACGGTGGTCCATCTGGGAGTTATCACCAACCTGAAAATATCCATCATGAAACGTCAAGACAATACGATTTGTAAGTAAAGTGATATAGCGATATGTAAAGTATTTTTCCTAAGTATTGGGTAACTTATGTCTTTGTTCGCTTTTTGCAGTGAAAACGAGCTTCTTGAAGCTCCTGGCCTCACAAAGTTGCCCATAAACGACATTTTTACTCGTGATTTGGCAGATACGCAGAGTTAGGAGGATGATAGTGATTATGGTTGTCACTGGATGCTGCGTGCCACAAAGAAAAAATCAGGTTTATGGAAAGTGGGTAAATTTATTAGCGAGCATAGATATGAAATGGACACATTCAATGAGAATCACTTCAACTTGGATGTTGACTTGATTTCCCTTGCTTGGTCCCATTTTTGGAAGTGTCCATTAGGTTCAAGATTAAAGAGTGTATTACAGTCATCCGCCAGGAGTATGGTTGTACTATAACCAAAAGAAAGGCATATCTCGGTCACAAATGTGCCTTTGATCTTATTTATGGCAATTAGGATAAGTCTTTTTCAAATTTGCCCAGGTACATGGCTGCACTGCAACACTTTAACCCCGAAATTGTTGTTGAATGGAGGCATGAGCGAAGTCCGAACATACCGAAATATATATTCAACTATATATTTTGGTCATTTAAACCAGCAATTGATGGTTTTGTGCACTCCCGTCATGTAATTTTCATAGACGGTACTCATGTCAATGGAAAGTATGATATTAAGCTTTTGATTGTAGTTGATATAGATGCCAACAGACAAATATTTCCACTAGCTTTTGCTATTTATGCCAACGAAAGTGAAGAGACATGGACGTAGTTCTTGAACCACTTGAAGCAGCACGTTGTCAAATAGCGTTCAGGTATTTGTCTAATATATGATCGGCATGGTGGTATTTTAAGTTCTGCACATCACTTTCCAGAATGGAAGGAGCCACATGCATACCACCGTTACTTGTGTGAGGCACCTGAAGGCCAATTTCTAGAAGAAATTTATTGATAAGGCATTGCATGACTTAATGTGGATGGATGCAACTGAGTACTAGCAATGTAAATTCATAAGGCGCATGGAAGCGATCAGGCAGATAAAACCAAGAGCCTATACTTGGTTGATGCAACATGACCCTCAATATGGACATTGCATGCTCATGGCGGCAGACTATGGGGAGCCTTCACTACAAATGTTTCGGAGTCATTCAACGGTTCGTTGAAGTCTGCCCGTGGACTGCCTGTCACTGCCATGGTCTGCATGACTTTCAAATAGATTGCAGAGAGGTTTGTTGAAGGCATGCAGCTGCATCGTTATTGATAGACAGAGTTATTGAATTTATTCCAATACCCATGGCAAGATTTGAAAGGTACAAGAGGCGAGCACAGTGGCATTCATTTCTTCAATACGATCATGAATGGGTTATTTTTGAAGTTAAGACTGCTATCAATGGACACTGTGGGAATAATCTACATACGGTGAATGAAAATAAAAGGTTATGTTCATGTAGGAAATGGACAATCTACCATATATCGTGCCCACATGTGTTGAAGTGTTTTCAACTAGTTGGATATGGGGCAACAAACTACATTGATAGGCAATACAGTGTTGCAGCATACGTAGACATGTATAGTGAAAAGTTGCATCCATTAGGTGCTAAGCATTATTGGCCGCCGGATCCTTTTAAGTTGGTATATAACACGGACTATTTGCGCAAGCTGAAAGTGCAAAAGAGAACGCGCATACGGAACCAAATGAATGTTGGTGAGTCCGTTTATGCGTGTAAATATGGCATATGCTCTCAAACTAGACATGACCGTCGTAAATGTCCTTCAGGTGCTGGGTGTAGATGCGTGATTTTGCCCCTACCCGAGATTTTTTTTATATTTTTAGCGTAAAATATTTAGTTTAGTTTTAATATAGCTATTTTAGCTAAATTTGACTCTTTTACTTTATTTTTACCTTAAAATGAAAAATAACAAAAATATAGTTTTATTAATGTTTCGTAGTCATTTTAAACTTGAAAATACAAAAATAGTATTTTATATTTAATTATGAGTATTATAGTTATTTTGATTACCTAGGATTAATTAAATAACACCATTCTCGGTTCCGGGCGAAGAATAATATTCGGGTTCAAACTACCCGGTTTTATAATTTTTCGGACCTAGCCGTAATAATTCGAGTCCACCACATGGGGAACACAGACAAAAATAGCCCATACAACACATATGACACACACTACACTAAGGGGGACAATACATAATGGGATGGGGGAATACAAAGGAAAAAAGACAAAAGAAAAAAAACAAAGGTAAAGGACAAAACTTGTATGGGCTTCATTTTTTAAAAAAAAAAATACAATACACACACATATGTGCTGTACATCACGTTCAAAAAAAGGGGACCTTCAAGATTCTTTAAGAAGAGAAAAACGGGCAGCAATGGATGGGGACCAAACGGCTGATACACAAAAAAAATGGCTTCAGCCGCAATTAACAGAACCTCCCCTGGCGACTTCTTCTAAAAAACAAAAAAGACCAGCTCTTCTCCATCCTCACGATACAGAACGCATACACAGCTGCTACACACACAAAAAAGACGCCTACGGTCTGGAAGCAAAAACCAGCGCAGCAAAACAGAGATACAAACCCACCCTCCTCTTCCTATCATCATCTTCTTCGCACTAATCAACCCAAAACGACCCCATCTCCGGCGAGCTTCACCTCCATCGAAAACCAGACGCACGACGCAACCAGTGACCCATCGCCGGAAAACGTCCAGCAACCCCTCGTCAACACCCACCGTTACTAATTCTATCACTTACAACAGCCTGCCTGAAAATCGCACACACGCAAAACCAAGAAAAGGTCTCTGAAAATCTGGATTTTCCAAGAGGCTTAGAGGTCAAAATTTACTACTCGATTGTTGAGGCTTTCTGATCCCGTGTGATTTCAGTCGAAGTTTCTGGTTCCGGGTTCCGGTTTGGCTTGCGACCTCTATTCAAATTCGTTGCTGTTGTTTGGTTATATTCCTTTCGAATTCAATTTTTGGAGATCTCGTTAGATTGTAATCGTCGAAGATTCAAAAAGAAATATTGAAAGCAATTCGGCTCCCAGGTATATCTTATAAACTTGTCATGGAATTGAATGATGACTAGCATGAATATGGATATAAAATTCAAGTTAATGTTTGAATACTGGGTTGAAGTCATAGTTACACTTGTGTGGTAACAACAACCGATTTTCGCTGAGATATTCAATTTGAAATCGTGTACAGATCTGATGAGCTAAGTAAGATGGCTAGAATATATGGTTAATTCAGATAGGGGTACATATGTTGTTGGTTCAATTTTCTTAATATGGCATTATTAAATTGCATACAGTTATACATTGCACGCTATCTAAGCCTACTCAGGTTTCTTTAGAGATTGATTTTCACAAAGCTCATACGGCCCTCATTTGATTAATCTTGTTTTGTCCTTAGAATTCGAGGCGTGCCATTTAGCAAATTTCATGGCCCTCGCAAAGTACAAACACGAAATTACTTTAGGCACGACTTTAATAAACTACTTTCCTAAATACGGGTGCGCATTTATGTGACCCAAATCTTACTCTCGGCGAAACTGAAATACATAAAAGTCACAGGCGTACTGGTTGCGGTGTGACTCGAAATGTGTTTTCTTGACGTCGCAATTCTTTTAAAATTGAAAAGCGGAACATTAAAAGCACATAAATTGAAATATATAAAGAAATCAGATAAAGGCAAAAAGTACAGTTGAGCGACCGTGCTAGAACCACGGAATCCGGGAGTGCCTAACACCTTCTCCCGGGTTAACAGAATTCCTTATCCAGGTTTCTAGTTTCGCAGACTGTAATACATAGTCATAAATTTCCTCGGTTCGGGATTAACCGGTGACTTGGGACACCATTATTTTCCCAAGTGGCGACTTTGAAAAATTAAATAAATTGATCCCGTTCCGACTGTCCTTTAAGTGGAAAAACTCCTTCCCTGATTATTAGTATATCCTTTCTCGGGATTTAAACAGTGGCACGTTACGCGTGCGCCGGAAAAAAGGAGGTGTGACAGCTCTGGCGACTCTGCTGGGGATGTAATCCAGAACTTCCGTTCAGGGTTTAATAATTCGAGCTCAGTTAAATTGTTGTTTTTGTGTATATCTGATTTTATTATATGTTTAATTAATATGCTATTTGTCTACCGCTTTGATACTAGTTGCACTGTATATACAAACTGCTATATGTTTACCACTTTGATACTATCTGAACTGTATATACAAACGGCGCCGAGTCCTTTCTTTCTCTCACCCCCGGGATGTGCTCACTGGTTGAGACTCCCTATTCTGTTAGTGTCATACCCCGAAATAATAAAGAGGCTCGGAAAGTTTCTAAGCCGGTTGGCCTTCTGGTTCCCGGAAAGGAGCCCCTTCCTCAGCCCGAGTTGTCCGCTTGGGTACACAGTCTAGATCACATACCGAGGTTCTGAGCTTAGAATAACATAACTGCATACCGGATCCCTAGTAGGAAACGCTTATTTGCATCACGTTGCATTTGACTTAGGGGACTCAACACAGGGGTTGGGTCCGTCTAGGACAGGTGACCCGGTAATCAAAGACCGCGCATATTATATGTTGCATTTATTTATCATGTATTATTATGATGATTGGTTAAATTCCTTGAAAACAAAAAAAAAAGAAATAGAATTTTGGAATAGAAAAATATCAAAAATATTGACGAAATGCTGTCGAAAATTTGAAAATTTGAAAAATAGGAAGAGCAATTTTGTTGAAATAATTGGTCATAAAATAATCCGACCGAACTACGCAGGTTTGATTCTCGCCATTAGGTGGGATACGTAGGCAACCCTCATCGGGTCCAACCACCCCTTCAAAAAATTTAAAAAAAAATGTCGAAGTTTTAGTTTTCAATAAAATCAAAGTAACGCTGTTTTTGAAAATAGCCGAATGTTCCGAAAGGACACCGGAAGGCTGTTTTTTCAAAAATGGCCATTTTGAAGTCTTTTCTTTTTCTTTTTGAATAATATCCTTGAAATATTCCATGTGGAATTGTTGAAAGGCCAAAGCCGCAAAATCAAGTTCGGGTTCACACCTCTTTTGCAAAAATAACCAAAAAATGTGTCAAATTTTTGATTTTATTATAGATAAATCGGGTGATGCTATTCTTGTTTAAAATAAGCCGAATGTTCCCCAAAAGGACGCCAGAAGGCTATTTTTGCAAGAATAGCCACTTTGAGTCTTTGTAAATAATTTTTGGGCACAGTCTTGAAATATTCCCTCGTGGAAATATTGAAAGGCCGTATCCGCAAAATTAAGTTTGAGTCATCACTCAACTTTGCAAAAAAAAAATAATAACATATGGTTTTGCTGAAATGGCCATATTTGGCATTTAAACTTTCTCAGTCTTGTGTTGGCCTGTATCGGTGCTGAACGATGCCCCATGAGCCCTAAGATGAAAAATTTTGAATTTGTAGTCTCTTAAATAAAATTTTGCAAAAATAGCCGCTTTGTCAAGTATGTCATTACATGGCTAATTTTGTAGAAATAGTCATAATTGGCGCTAAAAAATATTCTTGTTCTTGTAGAAATCTCCGGCACAAGGTGTGAAAGTTTTTCATCAGAGTTTGTAGTTGGAGTCGGCTTTTACAATTTTTTCAAAAAAAAAGAAAAAAAAATCAAATATTCATCTCTTTATTTCTTGCATTAATTTGCAAGAACTACGCTCGGTCTGATTCATGCGGGGTCATGATACGTAGGCAATCCACATAGGATTTGATCATATCCATAACCAAAAAGAAAAAAAATGGAAAACTACAAAAAGAAAAAAAAAGAGAAAAAGAGAAAAATGGAAAAAATAATAACAACAATTACGAAAATAAAGGAAGGTTTAGGAAGCACATATAGGAGAAGCTGGAACGACGCATGTAACTGAAGCAAATGCGTGATAGAAAGGTTTAACTGCCTAGGTTCATTGCATCCTTAATGCACGTTTACCTGTTTGTCCAATGCCCTAACGCTAACGTAATGTCGTCACTTTGTTGTGTCCACTTTCAGAAAGGTGGTTGGTTGTGGTCCTAAACTAACTCTTCCCTGTAACACAAAGTCAGAGGACAATGGCAGAGGATCTCAAGACTGAGTGGGTTGATACCGATACCCGACAACAGTTGGTTGAACGGAACCACGGGTTAGTAGAAGAAGTCAAAATATTGAGACAACATGTGGCCGACATGTATCGGGCATGGATGGATGGAAAAGCACCACCCCCGCCACCACCTAGCTTCCTAGACTCTGTCCTTACCCGTACAATGAACCCGATGCCAAATGATCCCCCACACTCTCCATATATACCCGCCTATCACAATTTTTGCAGCCGCTCAATTAGCTCAACTACTCGTCTCCCAGCTATGTTTTCACAATGCTACTCCCGTCCCCAACACCACTACTCTCCCCGGGACAACCAAAATCGTACTTCACCTTCCAGGTACCCAGCTCCACAAAAGGCCTACCAACCCCCACGAACATACCGGAAACCCCCTGGGTCTGGTTTCAGGCCAAATAAGGCGTTTAGGGAGGAGAGGTTGCTGAAGCGAGAAAAGGCGCTCACCCCTATTGGAGAATCCTATGCAAGCCTGTTTGAAAAGTTGTCACACCTCCTTTTTACGCATCCGTGAGAGCGCGAGGGAGTTTTTCCAATTAAACGACAATCGAGACGGGATCAATTTATTAAATTCAGAGTCGCCACTTGGGAAAATAATGGTGTCCCAAGTCACCGGTTTGATCCCGAACCGAGGAAATTTATGACTTTGTAATAGAGTCTACGAAACTAGAAAACCGGATAAGGAACTCTGTTAACCCGGGAGAAGGTGTTAGGCACTCCCGGATTCCGTGGTTTTAGCACGGTCGCTCAACTGCACTTTTTGCTTTTATCTGATTTTTTTATGTATTTTTAACTATGTATTTTTAATGCTCCGCTTTTATTTTTTAGAAGAATTGCGATGTCACGAAAACACATTTCGAGTCACACCGCAACCAGTACGCCTGTGACTTTAATGTATTTCAGTTCCGCCGAGAGTAAGATTTGGGTCACATAAATGCGCACCCGTATTTAGGAAAGTAATTTACTTACAAATCATGCCGAAAGAGTCTATCGTCTTTATTAACTTTGGGAAAGGACCGTGAAATTCACTAACGGTCCTTCCAAGTCTAAGTTTTTTATAACAACTAATTTGAGGGCCCCGCAATTGTGTATTTTCGTTTGGCGAGGCTCGTCTCGTTATTATTTAAGGTCATACCTAGCATAACAAAATTCTTCTATCGCTTTGTTTTTGTATCAAAAGGAAAGAAAGTCCTAATGAACGTTAGTAAGAAAGATTACCTTAATTTACCAATTATACATTGACCGGCTTAGCACCATTTTAACCTATTATCTCACCTCGAATTTACTCCGCTAAATGAATTAAAGATAAGCCTATTTAAAGGTAATTTGAAACATAATACCACCACTACGTCACGGGAACCGTACCCGTAGCCGTGACAATTTAATTATGTGATCGACTGATATTGAAGCAAGGCGATGATACAATAGGACTGCAAGATGGTTTAATTCGTAGCATAAAAGGTCGATTTGACATACCCCAACATTAAATCATGCAAAAGATTCTGTTTATTTCCTTAAAAGCGAATACAACTCAGAGGTGTGTTTTGGTAAGACAAAAGGGAAATCAGTCACGCCATGGCTATAAACAATCAATTGCATATGAAAGAGGAGCTTCAAATCACAGCTCATGCCAAGCCAAGATATGGGTCGAATTGTCTCTATGCCTTAATGGATTATCGCACAATTAAACAAGTTCAAGAACTGCTTCTTTCATAGTGTTAATTCTGTCGTTCATTTCATGCCAATGTGGTAAATTTAGACTAAACTCATACTAAGGATTCTGTAACGACTAACAAATCTTAATCAAGTATACACTGCATTCTCTGCCTTCTTAAGACATCTTATCTCAATACACCTAACTAGCCCAACTTTTTAAGCTTAAAACAGTATCACTTAAATCACTACACTTCGATTGATTGTCCATTAGAAAAAGCAAGTACAATGAACAAATGTTTACACAATCTATCCATTTAGATAACAAAAAAAACTATCAACAAATATGAGCATTTCATTTCTTAGCTCCTCTTCCCAGTTACATCAAAGTGAGCTCATGAATGTGTACCTGGAAATTGACAAAAAGTAGAGGACTAAAGGATCAGCTATCGCAATGAAGCAACAGCAGCAGTGAACCAGCAGCAACAACACACAACAGCAAACAGCCAACAGACACCACACTCAGCAGTAGCCAAAACACAACCACAGCAACAAAAACCACACCAGCAAACAGTAACCAAACACTCTACACATCAGTGGTAGCCAAACCCCACCACACTTAGCAACCAGACACAACACCAAACAGCAAACCAGGGCCAATGACAAACGGAAGCAGACACCCAGCAACAAGTCCAGAGACCAAATGGCAATAAACCAATACAAAACCCAATCCAAGCTTAATAAAACAGTGTCCAGGGGTTTAAGAGTAACAACAAAAGGGTCCCGACAGCCCTGTTTTAACTTCCAAAACACTTGACAATTGCTTCAAAGACTCCGACAAACTAATGTCGTATCAAGATCTAAATCAAAAGACTTAAGGATTACATGAAACAGTGAGCCAGTGAAGAAGCACAATGTTTTCTTCCTTACTTTTCTCTCAAACTATCTCCCTCAAATCTGTGTATGTATGTTTGTATCTGAAATCTGTGTATGTTTTTTAGAGTCCCCTCTAAAATCCAGTCCTAAGCCTATATATATAGCTTTTTAATCCAGCTCCTAATGGTGCCCCTAACTAAACTAATACCCCTGCCCATTCCTATCTCTGCCCAGACCATATTGCTCCCTGAACTCCCACTATCCATTGTCCATGTATGGGCTTTATTAGTTAAACAATAATCTCTGTCCAGACATGGCTAAGTGCCTTGCTGTGACAGCAGGCTCCACTGTCCAGTTTCATGTGCACGGCATTAGAAATATTTTAAAATGCTAACACCTAATTTCCTAGTCAGCTAATTCCAATCCTAATTTCAGTTTCAAATCAAACAAACCTAAACTCACTTCAACAATGCTAATCACTGTCCGGAATTTTAAACAACCAAACCTACACAGTTAAACGACGACATTCAATTAACTACAACACATAACATGGATAACAAATTAATCGGCCAAACAATGATTCTAAAATCTCGACCAAAGTGAAACTAGGTATTCGACGACGCTAATCGAAACGAATAACTATCCTATGACAAACACATTCGAACAAATAACAGAATACAATTTGACCAAATAAAAGGTCTTTGAGGGGAGAAGACAGATAGGGACGGCCAACAGGAACGAGAAGAAAATTAAACGAATTGAACTAAACAAATACACAAACAACACATACCTAATTGAAATAGATAGGAAAAGGGAGATTACCTTGAACGAAATCGAAATCAAAGCAAAAATCGGGTTGTTTTGAGCTTGGACTTGAATTTGGAGTCTAACGGACTTTAATTGAGATGTTTTCAAGCGAAAACATCCCAATTAAATTCTATTAGGCTTCAACTTCTCTCGAATCTAAATGAAGACTCTAATTTTGAAATCTAGGGTTCATAGGCTCAGATTTGGGGCTTGGGGCTTTGGGTTTGATTCGAGCAAAACTAAGGGTGGTTTGGGTGTGAGGGTGGTCTGGAGGTGCTAGGGTACGAGTTTGGGCTCGATTGGAATGGATGTTCAAATTCCGGCGAGTTTCAAAGGAATATTCGAAGAGTTCAGGCCATATTCGAGCCTAACAATTGGTAGATCCGTGTAGAGGGGGTTAGAGGGTTTTATGGTGTAAACTTGGGAGCCATTGGCCTACCGGAACCGCCGTGAGGCAATTTCCGGCAGGCGGCGCACGGTGGCGGACGGCTAGGGCGTTTGAGAGGTTGAAGGGGACCGGGTGAACGAGAAATGAAAAGATACAAAGGATTTGGGGGGGTGTTTGGTGTATTGAAAATCGATTACTTGATCTGGGCCGTTGGATGGTGGGAACCAACGGTCCAGATCATCCTATTAAACCTAAACGCAGTCGTTTGGTCAAATGAAGACGGGTAAATGGGTTTTGGGTATAATTAAACGCCCGACTTAATTTGGGCCGTTGGATCAATGAAATCCAACGGTCCAGATTGCCCTATCGGTTCATTTTGGGGCGACGGGGTGGGCTTTAGGATCAAGAGAAGTGTGTAATTGGGCCTGGGATTAATTTGGCCTGGTCTTTTTGGTTTGGGCATAGTCCATTCCGATTTCCTCTCTATTTTCTTCTTTTCTTTTATTTTCTTTTTAATTCTTAATTTATTAAAAACCAAAACTCTATAATACATTACCAAAATTAACTTAGTTTATAAGAATACTAATTAAGTTCTTATTATAGTTAAATTAAACTAAGATCACACAATTGGGACATTAAATGCTAAAGATACAAAATGTACATATCTTGTGATTTTTCTATTTTTGTCAAATAAACTTGATTACTTTCAATCGTAAATTAAAACCTAAGAATGCAAACGCAATATATTCTTGTATTTTTCTTAATTTAAACAATCAAACATGCATACATAAAGAATACAAATAGTAGGAAAATTGACACAAAAATCCACAGATATTACAACGATACAAAAACAATTTTATTTTTGAATTTTTGGGAGTAAATCTCACGTAGGGCAAAAATCACGTGCTCACAAAGCTGAGTGAGCGGATACGAGCGATTTTTGCCCGTTCAAGCACTCCGTATGAAGCATTTTGGAAAAGTTTGACCGAACCTTACTTCAAAAGGTCTCCTACATATCCCTGGCTAAAAGGGAATCAGGTCAATGTAGTTCGGGAAGTTTTGGTAACTGGGACTACCATGACTGTTGTGATCTTGCTGTTACTGCCGTTACTGCTGATGTCACTGCTTAACTGATCCCCTTATTACACCGTGCTAGACGAAAAATAAGAAGCTAGACTAAGTTACAGTATTGCAAATGCTTATCTATCTTTTCAACTTGTTCTTGCCATGTTCCTTGCCATCCTGCTGGCTTTGATGTTTCTTCACATACTTCTTCTCCTCTGCCAATTGTTGTCTCGGCCTATCTTGATTGCCGAACTCCGACCATTGGTTCCTTCTTTGTGATATTCGAACTATTCTCCTTCGAAATCTGAACCCATCTTTTCTGATCCTTGTTGCCTTCCTTCTGATTATGAACTTGGATTCATGCTGGGGATTTCCGCTGTACTCCACCGCTTTCCTCAACCAAATTCAAAATAAATTGCCGCTCCATTCTTCAGGCGGGCTCCCTGACTTCAACTACAACTTCAAAATAAATCGCCACTCCATTCTTCAGGCGGGCTCCCTGACTTCAACTACATCTTCAAAAATAAAATCGCCACTCCATTCTTCAGGCGGGCTCCCCGACTTCAACTACATCTTCAAAATAAATCACCACTCCATTCTTCAGAGGCGGGCTCCCGACTTCAACTACAACTTCAAAATAAAATCGCCACTCCATTCTTCAGGCGGGCTCCCTGACTTCAACTACATCTTCAAAAATAAATCGCCACTCCATTCTTCAGGCGGGCTCCCTGACTTCAACTACAACTTCAAAATAAAATCACCACTCCATTCTTCAGGCGGGCTCCCTGACTTCAACTACAACTTCAAAATAAAATCGTCACTCCATTCTTCAGGCGGGCTCCCTGACTTCAACTACATCTTCAAAAATAAATGGCCACTCCATTCTTCAGGCGGGCTCCCTGACTTCAACTACAACTTCAAAATAAAATCGCCACTCCATTCTTCGGGCGGGCTCCCGACTTCAACTACATCTTCAAAAAGTAAATCGCCACTCCATTCTTCAGGCGGGCTCCCTGACTTCAACTACATCTTCAAAAATAAATCGCCACTCCATTCTTCAGGCGGGCTCCCTGACTTCAACTACAACTTCTAATTTCATCCCATCCTTATCGCCTTCCTTTGCTTTCTGTACCATTTTCTTCTTCCTGCATTGCCTCTTGGGCCACTTTTCTTCTGAATTACCTCGTCTTGGAATTGCTTTCCCACTGGGTCGTGATATTTTCCTTTGGCTGCTGGAGATATCTTCGGAACTGTTTACTCACCTGCTGGTGATGATGTTGCCGGGGAAGTATTCTTTATTTCCTTCACCCCTCATTCTCTCTCGGACTTGCCGGGGTTGAAGTGTTATGGACCGGGGATTATCCTGTCGGGGGAACCCTTTTCTTCTTCCTTCTTCCCATACCTTCTCTGGGACTCACTCTTTTGCTTCCTTGAAAAGCTTATGGGATATAATGCTGCTGGGGAAATCTCAGAGTTAGTGTTTCATTTTCCAACGACTGCTAGGGATGATACCAAGCTCAAAGATCACCCCTCGTGTTGTCCGGCCTCTCTCAATACCATTCTGCTCGGAACGGGCATTTCCCGAAATCTCGCGTTGTTTTCCATCCTTATCCACTGGGTGTTTTGCTTTCAAGAAAATTTTCGCAATCGGAGAAAATTTTCTGCCCCAGTTTGATGACCTTCTACGTGGCATGCTTTTCTGCCGACGAACCCTATCAAAGAAAAATTGTTAGTTTCAAAATGCAGTGAGTGGTCGTGCCGCTCTTGTTGGGGCCATTTTCCTTTTCTCTTTCAGTTGCTTGGCCTCCCTCGAACTTTTGGGAGTGCCGTTGACACTTGCTGGGGATGATGCTCTTTCCACAGATGGTCTCTCATTTCTCCTTTTATTTCAACCTTCGGTTTGGTCCGACCCCTTTTCAGCCGGTGATTTGTTGTGAGGAATCGTTCCGGACGTGCTATATGTGTCCATCATACTCCATAATTCCTGTGAACCTTCCAATCAGCCTGTCGTTCCAATCTTAATATCGGGACGCCTTTTGCCTTATTGCCTCGTTCCACGCCTATTCATTTTCATTGTACCGCTTTGGGAGACTTGGTAGTAAGCTTTGAAAAATCAATTTTCGAAAATGAAAGAAAAGAAAAAGAATGCTGACCGCAAATGACAAAAGAAAGGGAAAACTTTTCTGAACTCAAAAATAGGAAAAGCTTATCTGAATGTACAGTTGATCCCATGGTTATGCCGCGCCTTTGAGATTAATCTACCCAGTCTATTCATGTCAATCACTTTCTGATGGCCGCGTTTTGCTAGGAATAAACGAATGTCCAAACCTTGTCTCATGCAGACATCTTGTAACCATCTCGCCTTGTCACCTTATAGTGCCCTTCTAAGGGTTTTCACTAATGAGATTCTCTCATTTCTCTATCTCTCGTCGCCTTAGGGTGCCCATAAAGGTTTTCACCGTAAGACTCTCTCATTTTATTTCTCTCAACTTTCTTCGCCTTAAGGTGCCCGCGAGGGTTTTCACCGTTAAGACTCTCTCATTTTCGCTTTCTTTCCCTGCGGTGGGCTGGGGTATTATCCATAGAATTTCCTCTAAAGGGGCCATCCCTTTTCAGCTTGTAAGTCCTAAGTTCAGTCGAGGATTGAAGTGTCATTCGTAGTTTCACTCGCGTGACTTGGCATTTCTCAAATACTGATCGAGAGGTCTTTTTGGTTCTTAATGTGGTTTCTACGCGTGAGGCTAAAGAAAAAGGGGTTCAACTTCAACGGTCAGCTCATTACAACTTTCGGAATCCACACTATCTTTCAAACGAAACAATGACTTCTGCCCCAGTTTTGTTGCTTGGGGAATCTTTGATTTTTATTTTATTATGACCAAGCCGTGTGGCGCCTACGTATCCTTCTTGAGGAATCAGGTCGAACGTAGTTCACTTTTTCTTGTGTCTTTTCTTTGTTTCTTTCTTCTATTTTGTTACACATCTTCCTTGGTGATTCCGAAAGAGGGTGTATGATAGGATTATTAAGGCTCAAAGGGGAAAACAAAGGTTAAAGTGTTTGGGTAGTAGAAAAATTGCCTCTGTCATTTCATTCTCCGAAAAATGCCAAAATACACACAAACGAAACCAATCATTGATAAATACATTAAAGAATTATACATAATATCTCTTGACTGCATCGGAATTGATGGCCATATCAGTGCATCTTCCCTCAATATCAGTTAGACATAGCGCGCCGTTGGATAATACCCTAGTCACAACAAACGGTCCTTGCCAATTTGGAGCGAACTTGCCTTTCGTTTCGGCCTGATGTGGTAGAACTCTCTTCAACACATGTTGTCCCACTTCAAATTTCCTGGGACGTACCTTCTTGTTATATGCTCTTGCCATTCTCTTTTGATACAATTGGCCATGACATACCGTTGTCAATCTCTTTTCATCGATCAAGCTCAATTGCTCTAATCGGGTTTTGACCCACTCATCATCGTCAATCTCAGCTTCAACGACAATTCGGAGGGATGGAATTTCAACTTCTGCGGGTATTACTGCTTCAGTCCCGTACACCAACAAGTAAGGAGTTGCACCTACCGAAGTCCGGACGGTAGTGCGATAACCCAACAGTGCAAATGGTAACTTTTCATGCCATTGCCTAGACCCTTCTACCATCTTCCTCAATATCTTCTTTATATTCTTGTTTGCCGCCTCAACCGCACCATTTGCTTTGGGACGATATGGTGTGGAATTTCGGTGTGTAATCTTGAACTGTTGGCAGACCTCTTTCATTAATCCGCTGTTAAGATTGGCACCGTTATCTGTGATGATTATCTTTGGAATTCCAAACCTACAGATGATGTGGGAATGTACGAAGTCTACCACCGCCTTCTTGGTTACCGATTTGAAGGTTTTGGCCTCCACCCACTTGGTAAAATAGTCGATCGTTACCAGAATGAACCTATGACCATTGGAAGCTGCAGGTTCTATAGGTCCAATAACATCCATACCCCATGCGGCAAACGGCCATGGTGCTGACATTGTATGCAATTCAGTGGGTGGAGAATGAATCAAATCTCCGTGTATCTGACACTGATGGCATCTTCGCACGAAACTTATACAATCACGCTCCATAGTGAGCCAGTAATATACTGCTCGAAGAATCTTCTTTGCCAATACATACCCGCTCATGTGTGGTCCACAAACTCCCGAGTGTATATCTGTCATCACTGTTGTGGCTTGACTCGCATCTATACATCTTAACAATCCCAAATCCGGGGTTCTTTTGTACAGTACCCCTCCACTAAGGAAAAATCCGTTCGCCAACCGCCGAATAGCCCTCTTTTGATCTCCGGTTGCTTGCTCTGGGTATATTCCTAACCTGAGGTACTCTTTGACATCATGAAACCATGGCTCACCATCCATCTCTTCTTCTATCACATTACAATAATCATGTTGATTCCGGACCTGGATATGTAACGGATTGACGCGAACCTTGTCCGGGTAATGTAGCATTGACGCTAAAGTAGCTAGAGCGTCGGCAACCTCATTATGCATCCTTGGGATGTGCCTGAATTCTACTGATCGAAAGCACTTGGTCAGATCATGCAAACACTGACGATACGGGATAAGCTTTAAATCTCTGGTTTCCCATTCTCCCTGAATCTGATGTACCAGGAAGGTCCGAGTCCCCCAAGACCAAGACGTCCTGTACATCCATGTCCATCGCTAATCGCAACCCCAAGATACATGCCTCGTATTCAGCCATATTATTGGTATAATGAAAACGCAGTTGAGCAGTAACAAGATGATGATGTCCTGTTTCAGAGATGAGCACAGCCCCTACTCCGACTCCTTTTGCGTTCGCCGCTCCGTCGAAGAAAAGCTTCCACCCTGGATCCTCAGTTAATTCCAACCCATCAATTTGCAGTACCTCTTCGTCCGGAAAATACGTCCTCAAAGGTTCGTATCCGTCATCGACAGGGTTCTCGGCTAAGTGATCGGCTAGGGCTTGAGCTTTTATAGCCGTACTTGTCACGTATATGATGTCGAACTCTGTAAGTAATATTTCCCATTTTGCCAACCTCCCTGTAGGCATAGGTTTCTGGAAAATATACTTCAACGGATCCAAATGCGAAATGAGGTACGTGGTGTAAGAGGACAAATAATGTTTCAACTTTTGGGCTACCCAAGTCAAAGCGCAACATGTCTTTTCCAAATGAGTGTACTTTAACCTCGTGGACCATGAGATTCTTACTGAGGTAGTAAATGGCCCGTTCCTTTCTGCCAGTAAGATCGTGCTGCCCCAGCACACAGCCGAACGAATTCTCCAAAACCGTTAGATAGAGAATCAGGGGTCTACCCGGTTCAGGCGGGACTAGTACGGGTGGGTTTGACAGGTACCCTTTGATTTGGTCAAACGCTTCCTGACATTCTGTCATCCATTCTATCGCCGCGTCTTTCTTCAACAGACGGAATATGGGTTCACAGGTTGCTGTAAGCTGAGCAATAAACCTACTGATGTAATTTAACCTTCCCAATAGACTCATTACCTCTGTTTTATTCTTTGGCGGGGGTAGCTCTTGAATGGACTTGATTTTGGACGGGTCCAATTCAATTCCCCGTCGGCTGACGATGAATCCCAGCAACTTTCCTGATGGAACTTCGAATGCGCATTTGGTCGGATTGAGCTTGATATCATATCTTCGAAGCCTTTGAAAGAACTTCCTGAGGTCGGCAACGTGGTCTTCTTGACGTCTAGATTTTACGATCACATCATCCACGTACACTCTTGTGTATCATGTCATGGAATACCGTAGTCATCGCTCTCATGTATGTTGCCCCTGCGTTCTTCAAACCGAACGGCATCACCCGGTAGCAATAAGTCCCCCACGGTGTGATAAAAGCCGTCTTTCCCGCTTCCTCTTCATCCATCAAGATCTGATGATATCCCGTGTAGCAATCCACAAAGGATCCGATTTCACGTCCGGCGCAGTTATCAATCAGGATATGGATATTGGGAAGCGGGAAATTATCCTTAGGACTCGCCTTGTCGAGATTGCGGTAGTCCACGCATACTCTGATCTTTCCGTCTTTCTTTGGCACCGGTACTACGTTAGCCAACCATTCAGGGTATCGAGTGACACGAATGACTTTCGCCTGCAACTGCTTGGTTACTTCCTCCTTGATCTTTACACTCATCTCCGTCTTGAATTTCCGCAATTTTTGCTTGACGGGAGGATATGCCGGATCAGTGGGTAATTTATGAACCACTAGATCAGTGCTGAGTCCTGGCACGTCGTCGTACGACCATGCGAAAATGTCTTTAAACTCCATGAGTGTTTTGATCAACTCTTCTCTCAGGTTGGGTTCAATATGGACACTTATCCTAGTTTCTTTGACGTCATCTGTGTTCCCCAGATTAACAGCCTCAGTATCATTTAAATTTGGTTTGGGTTTTTCCTCGAAATGACTTAATTCTTCACCGATTTCTTCTATGGCTTCATCATCGCCGTATTCTGATTCACTCTCGTCACTTCTTATTTCATGTGTTATTATTTCCAAACCCGATTGACTTTCTAGACTGGGATGATTAATCTTTAAGCACGCCATATCATTAAGATCAGTTGAAAGAAGGCTGTTCAGAAAAGTAAAAGAAGGAAAATAAACAAAATTAGACACGAAGGGAACAGAATTTCATTAATGGGAACAGTACAAGGAAAACAAACTTGCAAACTCAAAATCAAAATGAATTAAAACAAACGGATTTTACTCCGGGGACAACCCCCAACACAAAATTTCGAAAGGAAACAATCCAAAACAAACTACCAAGACTCCTTCCGGACAGGGAGAGGAGTAGCCTTCCAATTATTTAATTTTGCTTTCGGTCCCACAAACTGTATCTCGGCATGGCTGGATCTTTCACCATCCTCGAGCATGCATACATCTGCGAATAGGTCCTCAAACTTTCTTAAGAACTATTCGTCTGGCCTAACCATAGGACCGGGAATCTTTGTCGTTGGATGTCCTCTTACTCCAGACCTGACGAAAGATTAGGAAAGGCGTGGAACAGGCTTCGGGAGCACCCATGTCTTCTGCTTATTCCTCTTGGCTCGCTGGATGTCCTCTGATGTTGGCTTGAATCCCAAGCCGAAGGTTCCTACGTTTTCGACCACGGATACCGATTGTATGATTCCTTGCAGAGATGCACCTAGACCTTTGCCGGGTATGAAACCATGTCTCAACATTTCATGAGCCACCATGACGTCGGCAGTAATTATTCTGTCATTGGGAATGCATTCCCCTTCTGGAACTCGGTGGGCGGATACCACATCGCAGATCTGGTATACCCATGGCCCAACATCTTCTTCCGTCTCAACAAAGGGGACGATGGTGCCCGGTTGTAGATCATTCTCTCCATGGACGACGATCTCCTGTTGGTCCCACTCAAACTTGACGAGTTGGTGTAGGCTGGATGGAACTGCTCTTGCGGCATGGATCCACGCCCTATCAGAAGGTTATATGATACTACCATGTCCAGCACCTGGAATTCCATGGTGAACTCCACCGGCCCAATTGTCAAGATTAACACTATGTCCCCGACCGACGCCTTGCCTCCTCCATCAAACCCTCGAACACATATGCTGTTCTTGCGTATCCTGCCGATGTCCACTTTCAACTTGTCCAATGTAGAGAGAGTACAAATGTTAGCACTGGACCCATTATCGACAAGGACTTTGGTAACCACCGACTCCTCACACTTTACCGTAAGATATAAAGCCTTGTTGTGCTCGGTGCCTTCCTCAGACAATTCATCATCGGTGAAGGTGATCCGATTCGCTTCGAAGATCCTATTAGTGATCTTCTCCAAATGATTCACTGAGATTTTATCAGGTACGTGGGCCTCATTCAAAACTTTCATCAAAGCTTGCCGATGTTCTTCAGAATGTATCAGCAAGGATAGCAATGAGATTTGCGCAGGTGTTTTCTTCAGCTGTTCTAAGACAGAATAGTCATGCAGCTTCATCTTTTTCAGGAATTCTTCTGCCTCTTCGTCAGTCACCGGCTTTTTCAATGTTGCCGGAGTGATCTTCCTCAATTCCGCAGGGGCAAAACATCTCCCCGAGCGGGTCAAACCTTGCGCTTCGCAAACTTCCTCCTTCACGTCCTTTCCTTTGTAGGTTGTCGTAATCCGAGCATAAATCCATGGAATAGCTCTGCTATCAGTTATTGGCAACTTGTATTGCTGGCTTGATGATGAAAGGATCCATTCGAACGCCTGCTACCGTCAAGACGGGTTTGGTTGCTACCCCTGGTACAACTATTTTTGCTTCCCCCGGCCTCACCGGTACTTCGTTCACACTTCCCTTTTCTGCTTCCAACCCCCTTTGTACGTCCTTCTTTTAAATGGATGACTCATCAAGGCTCGGCCCCTTTCTCATTCCTACCCCGCTAGACTTGATCATCATTACAGTCCTGAGAGGCTTTCTCCTTTCCTTCTTCTACCCGTACCAACTCGATCATGTTGGTCTCATGATGAGTTGGGAGTGGATTTTGGTTGATGTTGGGCTCTGTTGGAGTCTGGACCTCAATCCTGCGAGTGTCGATGAGCTCCTGGATGGCTGTTTTCAACCTCTAACACTTTTCCGTGTCGTGTCCCGGACATCCTGAGCAGTATGCACAATTTACTGAATGGTCCAGATTCTTTAGAAGAGGGTTTGGTAGCTTAGCTTCAACCGGATTTAGCAACCCTACTTGCTTCAAACGGTGGAACAGACTGGTGTAGGACTCTCCCAGGGGAGTGAAAGTCTTTGGCCTTGGCGCCCTGTCACTCTTGAATGCTTGGTTCGGACGAAAACCCGTGCCCGAGGGGTTTTTATAGGCTCTTGGGGGTGGGTAATTGTTTTGCGGGTTTGGTGCACGCCATGGTGCATGGACGGGAGGTGCGGCATATGACTGAGCATGATGGACAGTGAAATGGGGATCAGGTGCCGGATAGTAGTATTGCGGGTGGTTGTATGGATTATGGAGGTAATTTTGGTGGTGAGGTTGTGGCGGGTTATATTGGGGTGCGGGGCCTCTGTTTCTGAACCATGTTCCGGACTCGGCTGCCGCGACTTCTTCTCTCCTCTTTTTCCCAAGCACTCCTCCGGTACCACTTTGAATAGCTTGGGTGGTGGCTTTCAATGCCGAGTAGCTCATGATCTTGTTGGCTTTCAAGCCTTCCTCGATCATAGCCCCCATTTTTATCACCTCAGTGAATGACTTGCCCACGGACGTCACCAGATGTCCAAAATAGGTTGGCTCCAGTATCTGCAAGAAGTAATCCACCATCTCGTTCTCTCTCATAGGCGGATCTACCCTTGCCGCCTGTTCCCTCCAGCGGAAACCAAATTCTCTGAAACTTTCGGCGGGTTTCTTTTCTAACTTTAGCAATGATAAGCGGTCTGGGACTATTTCAAGATTGTACTGGAACTGGCCAATGAATGCCTGAGCCAAATCATCCCACGTAAACCATCTGCTGGGATCCTGCCTAGTGTACCACTCCAATGCAGATCCCCCCAGACTCTGACCGAAGTAAGCTATCAGAATCTCGTCCCGTCCTCCGGCTCCTCGTATTTTACTACAAAACCCTCGAAGATGGGCTACTGGATCATCGTGCCCCTCGTATAGGTCGAATTTGGGCATTTTAAACCCTGCTGGCAACTGGACGTCCGGGAATGGACACAGATCCTTGTAAGCGACACTGACCTGGTTGCCCAAACCGTGCATATTCCTGAAGGACTGCTCCATGCTTTTAACTTTTCTAATAACTTCCTCATGTTCCGAACTTTGGAAGTGCTTTTCCGGTTCTGCTGGGTTATCCCAATGAGGGGTGTGTGGATGTGGTTCAGGAGCCCTAAAGGTAGGCTCGGGAGGATAGTAAGAATTGTCATGGATTTGAACATGCGGCTCACCGGGCGACTTTTGTAGAGTAGCAGGTGGGGGTGCCATAAAAACAGTGGTGACTGGAGGAGGATTTTGTTTGGCTGGTGGAATTTGGGTGACATAAGGGTTTTCCCTTGGTAGTATGGATAGATTGGGGCGCTTGTCGATGGATCAAGGGGTGGATGTTCTGGAGCTGATGCGAGAGTAGGGCGGTTTGGTGAAGATTGTCCCCTAGCCCAGGCTAGGTGCATCTCAGTTATCTGCTGTTTCAATCGGTCTACTTCTTCTTTCATGACTTGTATCTCTGATTTCTCTTCCTCGAGACTTTTACCGGAACTAGACATGCTTGCTAGAATTGGCCCTTTAGATCTAGTACGGTAATGGTGGTCGGCCAGTATATTCTGTCAAATCAACTGCTAAACTTTTCTGGTAATTGCAACAAACTTGTTAGTTTATCGAGTTTAACAGATATGTTATAGCACGTTGGATGCAATGCACCTAACCAAATAACCCTTTCTACATGTACTCATGCGTCATTCCAGCTTTTCTCTTTTTCTCTTTTTCTTTTTTTTTCTTCTTTTTCTTTTCTCTTTTTCAACTATCCTTGAAAGCCTTATTGTTATTAACCTTCGTATTCTTTTCCTTTCTTTTTAGTGGTGGTCGAATCTTATGCGGATTTCCTACGTATCACGTCCCCGCGTGAATCAGACCGAGCGTAGTTCTGGTAACAAGATTGTGGCAAAATTCAGTAGCTTTTATATCAAATAAAACCTTAAAGTTACAAAACATGTCTTACAAAAATAGAGGAATGCTTGACTCGAAAAAGGAAAATGCCAACCAACTTGACTCAATATTTCAAAATACATTTTTAATCAGAAGTCTAATGCTCTAAAATTCCTGGGGGCCCGCGAGGCATCATTCGGCCTTGTCGCGGGCCTTGGTGTGAGGTCCTTGTGTAGTCCCCTTAAATCTCTCATGATCTGATGAACATAGCCCATAACCGAAGCAAAAAGGGCAGGCCGGGGCATTTGTTCACAAGCTAAACACTTCATGGTGACATAGTGCCCTATTTCCCCAATTCTGTCCTTGATCATGTCCCTTTCTCTGAGTAACCGTTCTATCTTCTGGTTTTTCACCCCCAATCTTCGAGCATTGTTGGTGACTTGGTCTAGGAGCCTATCCACTTGTTCTTGCAGTCGGGCCATCAAATCGTGGCAACGGTCGAGGTCTGCCTGGCATCTCGGGCTTGCTTGAAAACCCGCTCCCCGAGGATAACATTTGCTTCCCTTAGACTAGTGATGATCTCAGTGTAATCTTCTTCTATCCGTTGCAGGTGAAGTGCATGTTGATGTGCCTCCTTTCTCCAGCTAGCACGGACCATCATTGTTTGGGCCTTCGACTCTTCCAATTCCCTTTGGACATCGGCGACTTGGCTTCTCAAACCCTTTATCAATTTTTCGTCTGCTCGACTCCTCAACTGTCTGTCAGCGTCCCTTTTCATTTGCTGGATCTGAGCCCTCAAAAAGTCATTTTCTTGTGCCAACTTCTTTTTATCTCCCTCGTCGGCGGCGGCTTGCATATCCTTTTCAAATTGGAGCTCTTGGACCCGTTGCTCCATCTTGCCGATCTTTTTTCGGTAAACCTCTTCCTTAGCTAACCAGTCCCATTGTTCTTGTGACGCTTCAGCAAATTCCCTGAGGTGAGGTCTTTTGGCTGGCCTTTCACCCGATGTTTCTCCTTTATACCAAGTAAGATATCCGGGTACAACCTCTCCTCTAGCTCGATCCTGCACACAAGTGTTTGCCTCTAGATATTGGCATTTGCTCCAGATCTGGCGGACCCTTGCTTCCGGGAATTGGCCATCAGGGCTTATTTCAATAACATGGGTACTCAGGTCCTCGTCTTTGGGCACTATCTGACACCTCCCGAGCTGTCTCAACACCCGATGGGGCGCATAAGGTTGAATGCTTTTAAGTCCCATTAAGAGAAAGGGGGACCTAGCCGCTGGCATGTACACGATTCTGTCTATCTGTAACCAACCCAACGTCCATTGTATTCGACTTGCGCTGAGAGCCTGAAAGTATGCCCTCCATGCCAATGTTCCTTCAAGCAAGATGGTCCTATCAATCCTTGTATAGAATTCGCTTATGCAAGTTTTCTCAACCAACCCATATTTCAAGAATTGGGTGCGACGACACAGGTGCTCGATCATCCACATCTGTAGCAGTAAATTACAGCCTTCAAAAAAATCTCCTCCGGCTTTGCAGGTTGTGAGGGCTCGATATATGTCTGATAGTATCATGGGAGCAAGAGTACTTTCGCTTTGGTCAAGCAAAGTATTGACGACTCCGGCTACCTTTGTATCAATGTTCCCGTCTTTCCTTGGGAATACCACGAGTCCTAAGAATGCTATCATGACGGCAACTTGTCTGTGCTCCTCCCATTTCTGCCGATTACCCTTGCTGCATAATTTGTTCTCTGGCTTGTCAAAACCTCCCACATGACCGTACCTTTGATAGATGAAGTTTAGAGTACAAAACCCTTGTGCTAGATCTAAGTTACGTACCGTTCTGGCTGTCTTCAGTGAGTCTAAAAACCGATGTATGGCGACAACCCTGGGAGCGATTAGATATTGATGCCCCAATGGTATATCAGTGTTTCCAATGTATCCGGTCAACTCCTCCACAGTTGGGGTGAGCTTGAAGTCCGAGAAGTGAAAGACATTGTGCGCGGAGTCCCAATATGTGACTAATGCTCTTATGATGTCCCCTCGAGGTTTTATTTCAAGCAGACCTGTGAGACCTTTCAAATACTTTTTAACCTCATCCTGCCCTTCTTTGCCTAGATCATCCCACCATAGTCGTATTTGTACCGGGATTTTAGTCATGAGTGAAAAGGGATCATTTTGAATCGTGCTCATCCTGCACATTTAGTTAAAGAAGAAGATCATTTTGGCTGGCAATGATTCTTTTTCAAAATTTAAAGATTTTGGTATATTTTTGTTTTGTTTTTTTTTTTTTTTTTGAAAAAAATGGCAAGTTGGACCCGACGGGGGTTGCCTACGTATCTCACATCCGGTGAGAATCAAACCCGCGTAGTTCGGTCCGTCAAAACAAACTATCTTCTTTTATTGACCGACAAAGAAAACACATTTTGTTAAGAAACTCATTTTGTCGGCAAAGTCAACCTTCCGTTGTCTTTTATTAGCAAACTGAACTATTGATTTGTTGGTAAAACACATTTTTGTATTTTCTGAAAATATCTATTTCCCCATACCGTTTCCTTTCGTTTTTCATTTCTCTTCAGTATTTAAAAGCCGGTCGGCATGCAAGTTCGAATAAATGCTTAAAACAAACGTGGTATGGCAGGATGGTCTTTTCATTTCAGGTTGCCTGTCCTAGACGGACCCAACCCCTTTGTTGAGTCCCCTAAGTCAAATGCAACGTGATGCAAATAAGCGTTTCCTACTAGGGATCCGGTATGCGGTTATGTTATTCTAAGTTCAAAACCTCGGTGCATGATCTAGACTGTGTACCCAAGCGGACAACTCGGGCTGAGGAAGGAGCTCCTTTCCGGGAACCAAAAGGCCAACCGGCTTAGAAACTTTCCGAGCCTCTTCATTATTTTGGGGTATGACACTAACAGAATAAGGAGTCTCAACCAGTGAGCACATCCCCGGGGGTGAGAAGTGAAGGGTTTTCGGCACAGTTTTATATACAGTTCACGCAATATCAAAGTGGTAAACATATAACAGTTTGTATATACAGCGCAACTAGTATCAAAGCGGTAGACATGTAGCACATTAATTAAACATATAATAAAATCAGATATAGACAAAAACAGCAATTTAATTGAGCTCGAATTCTTAAACCCTGAACCGGAGTTCTTGGTTTTCAATCCCCAGCAGAGTCGCCAGAGCTGTCACACCTCCTTTTTACGCATCCGTGAGAGCGCGAGGGAGTTTTTCCAATTAAAGGACAATCGAGACGGGATCAATTTATTAAATTCAGAGTCGCCACTTGGGAAAATAATGGTGTCCCAAGTCACCGGTTTGATCCCGAACCGAGGAAATTTATGACTTTGTAATAGAGTCTGTGAAACTAGAAAACCGGATAAGGAACTCTGTTAACCTGGGAGAAGGAGTTAGGCACTCCCGGATTCCATGGTTTTAGCACGGTCGCTCAACTGCACTTTTTGCTTTTATCTGATTTCTTTATGTATTTTTAATGCTCCGCTTTTATTTTTTAGAAGAATTGCGACGTCACGAAAACACATTTCGAGTCACACCGCAACCAGTACGCCTGTGACTTTAATGTATTTCAGTTCCGCCGAGAGTAAGATTTGGGTCACATAAATGCGCACCCGTATTTAGGAAAGTAATTTACTTACAAATCGTGCCGAAAGAGTCTATCGTCTTTATTAACTTTGGGAAAGGACCGTGAAATTCACTGACGGTCCTTCCAAGTCTAAGTTTTTTATAACAACTAATTTGAGGGCCCCGCAATTGTGTATTTTCGTTTGGCGAGGCTCGTCTCGTTATTATTTAAGGTCATACCTAGCATAAATAAATTCTTCTATCGCTTTGTTTTTGTATCAAAAGGAAAGAAAGTCCTAATGAACGTTACTAAGAAAGATTACCTTAATTTACCAATTATACATTGACCGGCTTAGCACCATTTTAACCTATTATCTCGCCTCGAATTTACTCCGCTAAATGAATTAAAGATATGCCTATTTAAAGGTAATTTGAAACCTAATACCACCACTACGTCAAGGGAACCGTACCCGTAGCCGTGACAATTTAATTATGTGATCGACTGATATTGAAGCAAGGCGATGATACAATAGGACTGCAAGATGGTTTAATTCGTAGCATAAAAGGTCGATTTGACATACCCCAACATTAAATCATGCAAAAGATTCTGTTTATTTCCTTAAAAGCGAATACAACTCAGAGGTGTGTTTTGGTAAGACAAAAGGGAAATCAGTCACGCCATAGCTATAAACAATCAATTGCATATGAAAGAGGAGCTTCAAATCATAGCTCATGCCAAGCCAAGATATGGGTCGAATTGTCTCTATGCCTTAATGGATTATCGCACAATTAAACAAGTTCAAGAACTGCTTCTTTCATAGTGTTAATTCTGTTGTTCATTTCATGCCAATGTGGTAAATTTAGACTAAACTCATACTAAGGATTCTGTAACGACTAACAAATCTTAATCAAGTATACACTGCATTCTCTGCCTTCTTAAGACATCTTATCTCAATACACCTAACTAGCCCAAATTTTTAAGCTTAAAACAGTATCACTTAAATCACTACACTTCGATTGATTGTCCATTAGAAAAAGCAAGTACAATGAACAAATGTTTACACAATCTATCCATTTAGATAACAAAAAAAAACTATCAACAAATATGAGCATTTCATTTCTTAGCTCCTCTTCCCAGTTACATCAAAGTGAGCTCATGAATGTGTACCTGGAAATTGACAAAAAGTAGAGGACTAAAGGATCAGCTATGGCAATGAAGCAACAACAGCAGTGAACCAGCAGCAACAACACACAACAGCAAACAGCCAACAGACACCACACTCAACAGTAGCCAAAACACAACCACAGCAACAAAAACCACACCAGCAAACAGTAACCAAACACTCTACACACCAGTGGTAGCCAAACCCCACCACACTTAGCAACCAGACACAACACCAAACAGCAAACCAGGGCCAATGACAAACAGAAGCAGACACCCAGCAACAAGTCCAGAGACCAAATAGCAATAAACCAATACAAAACCCAATCCAAGCTTAATTAAACAGTGTCCAGGGGTTTAAGAGTAACAACAAAAGGGTCCCGACAGCCCTGTTTTAACTTCCAAAACACTTGACAATTGCTTCAAAGACTCCGACAAACTAATGCCGTATCAAGATCTAAATCAAAAGACTTAAGGATTACATGAAACAGTGAGCCAGTGAAGAAGCACAATGTTTTCTTCCTTACTTTTCTCTCAAACTATCTCCCTCAAATCTGTGTATGTATGTTTGTATCTGAAATCTGTGTATGTTTTTTAGAGTCCCCTCCAAAATCCAGTCCTAAGCCTATATATATAGCTTTTTAATCCAGCTCCTAATGGTGCCCCTAACTAAACTAATACCCCTGCCCATTCCTATCTCTGCCCAGACCCTATTGCTCCCTGAACTCCCACTATCCATTGTCCATGTATGGGCCTTATTAGTTAAACAATAATCTCTGTCCAGACATGGTTAAGTGCCCTGCTGTGACAGCAGGCTCCACTGTCCAGTTTCATGTGCAGGGCATTAGAAATATTTTAAAATGCTAACACCTAATTTCCTAGTCAACTAATTCCAATCCTAATTTCAGTTTCAAATCAAACAAACCTAAACTCACTTCAACAATGCTAATCACTGTCCGGAATTTTAAACAACCAAACCTACGCAGTTAAACGACGACATTCAATTAACTACAACACATAACATGGATAACAAATTAATCGGCCAAACAGTGATTCTAAAATCTCGGCCAAAGTGAAACTAGGTATTCGACGACGCTAATCGAAACGAATAACTATCCTATGACAAACACATTCGAACAAATAACAGAATACAATTTGACCAAATAAAAGGTCTTTGAGGGGAGAAGACAGATATGGACGGCCAATAGGAACGAGAAGAAAATTAAACGAATTGAACTAAACAAATACACAAATAACACATACCTAATTGAAATAGATAGGAAAAGGGAGATTACCTTGAACGAAATCGAAATCAAAGCAAAAATCGGGTTGTTTTGAGCTTGGACTTGAATTTGGAGTCTAACGGACTTTAATTGAGATGTTTTCAAGCGAAAACATCCCAATTAAATTCTATTAGGCTTCAACTTCTCTCGAATCTAAATGAAGACTCTAATTTTGAAATCTAGGGTTCATAGGCTCAGATTTGGGGCTTGGGGCTTTGGGTTTGATTCGAGCAAAACTAAGGGTGGTTTGGGTGTGAGGGTGGTCTGGAGGTGCTAGGGTACGAGTTTGGGCTCGATTGGAATGGATGTTCAAATTCCGGCGAGTTTCAAAGGAATATTCGAAGAGTTCAGGCCATATTCGAGCCTAACAATTGGTAGATCCGTGTAGAGGGGGTTTAGGGGGTTTTATGGTGTAAACTTGGGAGCCATTGGCCTACCGGAACCGCCGTGAGGCGATTTCCGGCAGGCGGCGCACGGTGGCGGACGGCTAGGGCGTTTGAGAGGTTGAAGGGGACCGGGTGAACGAGAAATGAAAAGATACAAAGGGTTTGGGGGGTGTTTGGTGTATTGAAAATCGATTACTTGATCTGGGCCGTTGGATGGTGGGAACCAACGGTCCAGATCATCCTATTAAACCTAAACGCAGTCGTTTGGTCAAATGAAGACGGGTAAATGGGTTTTGGGTATAATTAAACGCCCGACTTAATTTGGGCCGTTGGATCAATGAAATCCAACGGTCCAGATTGCCCTATCGGTTCGTTTTGGGGCGACGGGGTGGGCTTTAGGATCAAGAGAAGTGTGTAATTGGGCCTGGGATTAATTTGGCCTGGTCTTTTTGGTTTGGGCATAGTCCATTCCGATTTCCTCTCTATTTTCTTCTTTTCTTTATTTTCTTTTTAATTCTTAATTTATTAAAAACCAAAACTCTATAATACATTACCAAAATTAACTTAGTTTATAAGAATACTAATTAAGTTCTTATTATAGTTAAATTAAACTAAGATGACACAATTGGGACATTAAATGCTAAAGATACAAAATGTACATATTTTGTGATTTTTCTATTTTTGTCAAATAAACTTGATTACTTTCAATCGTAAATTAAAACCTAAGAATGCAAACGCAATATATTCTTGTATTTTTCTTAATTTAAACAATCAAACATGCATACATAAAGAATACAAATAGTAGGAAAATTGACACAAAAATCCACAGATATTACAACGATACAAAAACAATTTTATTTTTGAATTTTTGGGAGTAAATCTCACGTAGGGCAAAAATCACGTGCTCACAAAAGTTAAAACATGTCGGCCTGATTACACCGCTCCCCGGATATACTTCCGATCCACGTGCAAGAAGCTTCGATCCTACTTCACGATATGCATACCATTCCAATGTCAAAGGGCACGATATTGAGAGTTGTCGTACCTTGAAAAAGGAAATAGAAAGAATGATTCAAAAAGGATGGTTAATTGTGATCAATGACGATGACAAGGAGCACACGAATCCTCTGGGGGGTATATTGACTGAAGCTAAAAATGATGAAGCAGATGGAAGCCTCAGCAATATTGATGCAGAACTTAGTGGCTAAAATGTTGTGCTTTGTAGTTGGAAAGACACTCCGTCTTTGGGTTAGCTAGATGGAGTTTTGGTGGTTCATTTTTGTTGACATTTCTGTTGTCCGAGTTATTTTCAAGATTGTGATTCTGATTTTGTCTTGGGGTCAAACCCTCTTGTCCTTCCATTTTTGTCCTAGCAGTTCGCTTTGGTCTTGCCCAGTTTTGTTTCAGGGCTGTACTCTGGTTTGTTTTGCTTGTTTTGTCATTGAACCATTTCGTCATTAGTTTAATAAAGCTTTCGGTCTTTTGTTACTCCCAGTCATCTTATTTGTTTAGATCTTTTTTTTTACCCTTTAGATTTGTCTTGTGTTCAAACGCCGAATCTAGTGACATGACATGCGCACACATAATTGTGGCTTAATTCTAAAAGATAATCATGAAGCAATCGGAAGATGATAGGGTCATTTAAAGGAAATAAAAACAATTTGAGATTATTTGGATCCCGAGTCATGTGAAACTGGGGCAACTAAAAGGAAACAGTTAAAGGCAAGCTGGCCAAATTGACGTGGAGTCATTCACAATAATGAAAATGAGAGTGTTTTCCAACTGTGCTTTAAAGATATGATGAATGTTAATCGTGTTGTTTGTACCTGGTGTGTTTTGAAGATTGGAATGACGAAGGCATTTTGTTCTGCTACCCAAACACTTTATCCTTCGTTAACTCTTCGAGCCTTATTTTGATTTCTTTCATACCCCTCCTTCGGAATCGGTACCAAAATTAGAAACACAGATGGGGAAGATAAAGAAAGAAAAAGAGAAAAACAAAAACAACCAAAAAGTAACGGAAAAAAAATAATGAAAAGAAAAATGAGGAATTGGAAACTACGTTTGACCTGATTCCTTAAAGGGGATACGTAGGCGCTTCACATCTCGGTCATAGTGTAAATAAAAATCAAAAATCAAAAAAAAAAACCCCAAGCAAGAAACTGGGACAACAAAAGTCGTGGCTATAAAGGAAAGTGTAGATTCCGAAGGTAGTAATTTTGAACCCACGTTGTTCTATTTTGAGCCTTTAAACTCTTTCTAGCCCTATCCAAATCCACATTACGGTCCAAAGAAAGACCTTTCGACCAATCTTCAAAAGAGGCCAAGTCACGCGAATGAGAGAAGTCTTATCAGAACATAACACTCCGATTCCCATCAGAAAAGACTCCGATCTCCAGCAGAAAATAGGAGAGTCTTAGCAGTAACACCACCAATCCCCAGCGGAAAAAATAACACAAATGAGAGAGTCTTAGCGGTGAAAACCTTCACAGGCACCATAAGGCGATGAAAGCTGAGAGAAAAACCGAAATGAGAGAGGCTTGGTAGTGAAAACCCCTCGGGCACTACAAGTCGAACGGAGATTGGAAATCAGATGGGAAAGCTCCAGGCGAAGATTACAAAAGGCGGTTTAACGATGGAGGATAGGCTATATGTGCATGTCATGTCCATTAGAGTTGGTATCCACGTTTGATAGGTTTACTTTATAATTTTTCTTTTTAGAGAGTCATCTTCCTTTTTGTCTTTTATTTTGTTTCCTTTTATCTTTCTTCTTTTTATCGACAATTCCCCAATAGAGTTTGTTTGCAAGAAATGACTGCAAAATTTTCCATCAGCTTTCCAATTACGCAAGACGGGATTCTAATTGGTACACCCAAGTGGTATAAGTCAGAAGGGAACAAGCACAATGCCAATGTCCGGAAGGATGTTCCCCAACAAGAGGAAGTTGACAAAGGGGTAGACCAGCATCATAAAAGATACCTCTATAAAAAGTAAAGGTTAATGACCTCAAGGCCAAGGCCAGTGAGACTCAAAGGTCGGAGAACGCCACAGTAGAAGGGAGGATATCCCCAGCAAAAGAGGTATTTTCAGTAACAAGGGTGAACAAAGAAAATGGTTCACCAGTAAAACATGCAAGGTCTTCACGAAGGGTCACTATCATAGGAATTCGGGTGGTCAGTGGAAAACCACGTGGAAAGGTTCGCGAATAAAGAGTCGTCAAGGAAGGCGGGGAAGCAAGAAAGGAGAAAGCTATCCCCAACATGAATATCATCAAATAATAATATCCCCAGCAAGTTCTGATAATGAAACGCAGAGCAGGGAAAGAGGAGGAGAACCATCCCCAGCAGGAGCACCACAACCAGCCACCACATTTTAAAAACTAACCAATTTTTCTTTGATTTGAAACAGGAAGAAGAGGGGTTGTTGGCAGAAAAGCATCCCACGAAGAAGATTCTCAAACTGGGGGAGAAAATTTTCTCCCGTTGCGAAAATTTTCTCGAAACCAAATACCCGGTTGGGGAAAGAAGCCGGATAACGCGAGGAAATGATCTTTGAACCCGATTATCCCCAGCAGCTTTAAAAAAAAAAACAACAAGTTGTGATAGAGGAAATTATACCCCCAGCAGACAAGACAAAACGAGGAAGCTTGCGTTCAGAAAGGCAAGAAGTCGGTATCATCCCCAGCAGTTCTCGGAAAAATGAAACACCGATTTCGAGATTTCTCCGGCAGCATTATATCCTACAAGTTTTTCAAGGGAGCCAAGCGCGAGTCCCGAGTGAGGTTTGGAAAGAGGAAAAAGGAAAAGGGATCCCTCGACAGTGTAATCCCCAGCTGATGACATTTCAATCCCCAGCGATCCCGGGAGAGAATAAAGGTTTTGAAGGAAGTAGAAAAAGAGGAAATAAAGAAGATTTCCCCAGCAGCATTACCCCAGCAGGTAAGTAATCAGTTCCAAAGATATCCCCAGCAGTCAAGAGAAAAATAACACGACCTAGGAGGAAAGCAATTCCAAAACAAGGGAATTCAGAAGAAAGGATGGCCCAAGAAGCGATGCAGGAAGAAGAAAGTGGTGCAGGAAGCAAAGGAAGGCGACATGGATGGGATGGAGTTAGTGAGTTGATGATGAAGTTAGGAGCCCGCCTGAAGAATGGAGTGGTGAATGGATGATGAAGTCAGGAGCCCGCCGTAGTGGTGGTAAGCTTGTTGCAAGTTCGTCTAATGTACCCAACTATCAAGCATACCCCTAGTCCTTTATTTTGGTATTATTTGTAGTAATACATGTCTGTATTGTTGTTTGTTTCAATATATATGAAATAAATATATTTCCACAATCCTGTTACATCTAATGAAATATATTTTGTAAGGGTTTTAGTAAACATGAGCAAGAATGTTGTACAGGAAAAAAATTTGTATGAAATAAGTTAAATATATAAAGCGTAGTACAATAATATATTTTATCAGATAAATTTAATTTGTAATCCATCATCATTACTGCATTTTATTGATAATTCTGTTTTGTGACAGGGTCATTTAATATGTTATTCATAGTATAGTACCACATTTTGTGGATTTGACATGTCCTGCTGAAAAAGCTGAGAAGCACGTGAAAACTTTGTTTTAAGTCATGGAAATTGACTATGCAATTCGTAGTATTATACTGTATTTTTATTTGAAATCTTGACTATAATTACCGGTTGCATGATACTTATATTCTTCGCTTAACAATAACCAATCTTTCTCGTTAAGAAATGTTTGCACAAAACGTTTATGTCCCAAGGTGCTACTACGGAGAAAATGCACTTTGTTCAGATGGTATCCAGAAGGTGCACGCTGCTACTGGGCATGTAAGAACAAGCTCGATGAGTTACCCGGCAAGCCTACATGTGACTTTGAGGTTTGGATGGACGAACCATATAAGCAAAAGCGCTACAAAGAAAGAATTTATGAGCTTCATTGTTTATGTCATAGCCAAGCGTAGCGCGAGCGCCGAACCAACGAAGAACTTGAGGTGGTGAAGGCCAATCTCAACGAGGTAGAAGAAGACAAAAAAAAAGCTGGAAGAGCAACTCGAGTGGTTGGAGCGAATTGTAGGACACGATCGTAATTAAATAGTAGCTTATTTTTAATAAGCGTAGCACTATATTTTTATGTTTTCATTGTCATATGTTTGTAGCAGTTGTCCTATCATATATCTTTAGTTTTCCATCTTTTGTTTTTCAGTTTCAAATAAAATTCATGTTCAAATTATGTTTCTTGTTCAAAGTTTGTTTCAATAAAAATTATGTCGAAGTATGCAACTCTAAAGCTGTAGAGATATGCCAGAGGAAGAATAAGGGAATCCACCTGATAGCTCGAGGGAGAACCGGATAGTTCTCATCGGGCGAAAGTACTGGTAGAGTTGGCTGCAACGGCATGATCCGCTGTCAGGCCTAAACCTAAGATAAAATATTGATGTAAATTTATGAGTTATTTCACGATATAGAATTTGGGGTAACAAACAATGTATTCGGAAATTTTTTGCACCTGAAGGAGGGGCAGAAAACCACCAATATCAACTGCTGGACCTATGCTCGCCCGGCACATGCTCTTATAAAGATACGCCAGAATAGTAGCACCTCAGCTATACTGGGGTAGCTCATCCAGCTGCTCAAGACAGTGAAGAAAGCGCATACTCACTTTGTTCCCCGAGGTGTCCGAAAATAAGACACACCCAAAAAGCAGGAGCAACGCCATCCGGGTGTAACCCATAATCCATAGATGCTCTATCTCGTGGGTAATATCTGGGTGTAATACCGTCATATGATCTCTAATGAATGATAAAGCCACGGGACTGTCACCCTGGTCACCCTGCGGTCTCAAACCAGTCAACTGCCCCATCATGTCCTCCAACTATGAACGTGTCATCCCTCTACAGTGGCGGGGCAATTCGAAAGCGCGCCCCTCTACACGAAGTCCATATAAACCTTGACATCCTGCAGCGTGATAGTAGCCTCTGTAGTGGTCAAGTGAAATGTATGTGTCTCCGGTCGCCACCGCTCTACCAAGAACATGATGAGCGACCAATCAAGCTGCATCTGTCCAAGCTAAAAAATAGTATATAATCCCGAAGTCTGGAGGAGCTCTACTATACGCGGATGGAAATGATGCACCGCAATAAACTCCCACAGATCATCAGGCCTCCTGGGGCGAAGAGGCTGCATCGCTAGTTGTCTCTCCCAAACATAGAATGACCTATGATCGCCTTGCAGCACTAGTAGCTGATCCTCGGCAGGTCCAGGATGCGCATGCAGAGGAAACGCCATGTCGTCTACTATGATTTAAACAAAATTAAATATTTGTGTTAGTGTAATAAATTAAATAATTAAGTATGATATTTAAAATTAGAGATAATATATATATGTGTTCCAAACTTAATTTTTGAGCCCCGATACCACCAAATAATCCTTAATTATTATAAGTCTCAATTTCAATGTTTTTAGGATTTTATGAACTTAATAAATTAAATTAAGTATGACTTTTGAAATTGGAGATAATAGTTATGCATGGGTTCCATGCTTGATTTCTGAGCCTCAGTACCACCGAACAATCCTTAATTATTATGCGTCTCAATTTCAATATTTTTAGAATTTTATTAACTTAATAAATTAAATTAAGTATGATTTTTAAAATTGAAGATAATACTTATGTATGAGGTCCACGCTTGATTTTTGAGCTCCGGTACCACCGAATAAACCTTAATTATTAAATTTAAATATTTTTAGGATTTTATGAACTTAATAAATTAAATTAAGTATGATTTTTAAAATTGGAGATAATAGTTATATATGGGTTCCAGACTTGATTTTTGAGCCCCGGTACCACCGAATAATCCTTAATTATTATGCATCCCAATTTCAACATTTTTAGAATTTTATTAACTTAATAAATTAAATTAAGTATGATTTTTGAAATTGGAGATAATACTTATATATGGATTTGAGGCTTGATTTTTTACGCCTGGTACCACCGAATAATTCTTAATTATTATTGTCACACCTCCTTTTTCCGGCACCCGCGAGGGCTCAAGGGGGTTTTTCCAATTAAAGGACAAACAAAATGGGATTATTATTAAAGTATGAGAATCGCCACTTGAGAGATTTTATGGTGTCCCAAGTCACCGTTTTAATCCCGAATCGAGGAAAATATTGACTCTGTATTACAGTCCGCGAACCAAAAATTTGCATAAAGAATTATGTTAATCCGAGCGAAGGTGTTAGGCATTCCCGAGTTTCATGGTTCTAGCACGGTCGCTCAACTGACATATTTGGCTTATTTATCTGATTTGATAACATGCTTTTATGTGCAAATTTTAATCTTTAAATGCTTTTAATTATTTTTCAAGGAATTGAACGTCATCTAAAATATATTTTTGGATCACGTCACATGAAATGCACCCAGATCCTCGACACATTTTTATTCAACGTTTTGAGATTCGGATTTGGGTTTCATGAAATGCGCACCCGAATTTAGGAAGATAAAATTATTAAACACGCGCCTAAAGAGACTAACGTATTATTATTTTTAGGGAAGGCCGTAAAATCCACTAAATAGCCTATCCCGAAAACTAAGTATTTTAATATACTTATTTATCGAGAGCCCTGCAATTTTTGTATTTTGTTTAGCGAGGCTCATCTCATTTTATTATTTAAAAGGCAAACCTAAAAGAAAATATGATCCTCTACTTTATTTGTCCCTAAAAAAATCCTAATTTATTCACTTAGATTATCAAGAGTCGTTATAATCAGGTTAGATGAAATGCACCCCCGAATTTTAGAGTTAGACATCGTAACTATGTCACGGGAATCGTACCCATGAACACGATAATTATTAATAATTGTGCTTGAAGCAAACAATAATGTTCAAAATTATTATTCTAAAACTAGTTAATGTTGTTGAGAAGTCATGAATCATGATTTCTTTCGGACGTAATTCATTAGAAGTAAACTTGGCTTTATACTAGCAGAAAAAACTGAAACTATCCATTACAAAAGAAAATGATCATGCCATGTAATCTAATAATATAATAATCTAATAATAAATGGCAAAACAACTAATTGGCAATAATATAATAAATGGCAAAACAGCTAACAATTAGTGATAAAAAAATATAAAATTAACAACTAACAATAGCATTAACAATCAGTGATAAACTAACATGACAATATAAACTTAAAAAAAAAATATGACAAATATATTACCACTACTCAAATTTACAAAGTCAAGACGTAAAAGTGAAAGAATAAAACTGATCCAATAGAAATGTAATAGGAATACTCACGCTACAGCAACGTGGAGTTTCAGGCATCTTAAAGTTAACTACTACTCTAATAAATAAAAGCACTAATTTGACAACTACATACGACACATAGTTAAAACACATCAATAGGTCACAATGATATAAATAACAACATTTTTCAACTTTAGCTAATAATTTCAATAGCTTTTGTTGTTTACTTACTTACTTTTCAACTTTTAGCTAATAATTTCCATAACTTTTGTTGTTTACTTTCTAAATAATGAGTTTTAAATTCAAAGGGAAATCATGTACTTCTTAAGCAATCTTCAAATAAATCAAAAGGCCTTCAACTTAAACTCAGGTTCCCAACTAACCGAAGATGATAAAATATTTTATGTCAAACAAAACGGGGATGCAAAATCGATAATATCCAAACTAGCTGAGAAGATACAGTAGTATTATCAAAGTGCTAGAAAATAGGGGCTGACCTTGCGTGTGTTTGGTACGAAGGAAAATGTTTTCCTAGAAAATATTTTTATGGAAAATGAGTGGTTTTATCACTTATTTTCTCTTGTTTGGTTGGTAAGTGGAAAATATTTTTCGGAAAAAATATTTTCTATTGTTTGGTTAGAGAGTAGAAAATAGTTTTTTTTAGGAAAAAATTTTTTATGCAACTCTCCTCACCCCTCCCCCTCCCCCTCCCCCCCCCCCCCCCCCCCCCCCCCCCCCCCTCACGCCTTCCCTAAGTCTCAAATAATGGACACAATCTAAAGGAACTAATGTGATGCTTTACTTTTTAACATACAAATCGAGTATTTTCGAACTCGTAAACTTTCAAACACATAACATCTGAACTTATAATTTTTGAACTTGTAAAATTTTGATCTTCAAATGGATAATAAAAAAATTAAAAATTGAAAATATTTTAAATTTTGGGGGTAGAGGTGGGGGTGGGGCTGGATGAGAAAGGTTGAGAAGTAGTTTGGAAAATGTTTTCCGTCTTTTCATAAGGAAAATATTTTCCTCCAATTGGAGGAAAATAAATCAATAAGGAAAATATTTTCCAAAATACTTAAGCCAACCAAACATGAAAAAATTAGAAAACATTTTCCAAAAAAATATTTTCCTTTCATACCAAACACACCCCTTATCTTCTGAATTCAAACAAAACAACATAGAATACTAACCGGAAATGGCTGCAATGGAACAGAAATTCAGACAGCAAACTCGACGTGCCGGACCTCGACGAACAACGACGATGGTGATGGCAACGGACAAAGCAACAGTAGCAACGCTGCTGCAGATGGCTGGAGGTGGTCGTTTGGCCATGTTGCGGAAGCCAAATGTATATAGTGTGAATGAGTCACAACTAATATACCAAAAATTATGGCAGCCACCAAATAATAAATAAGACAATAAAGCAACAATATAAAGAACACTAGAATTTACGAGGTTCGGCTAATTTTGCCTACTCCTCGGACACAACCAATATTTTATTCCACTCCAAATACAAGTGAAATAATACTAAAGAGAGAAGATACAAATGCCTTAAGAAGATAAGAAGGCAAATGAGAGGTGTGTTTAAATCCTAAACATTAGGCCTTCTTTTATAGGGGAAAAACCCCCCAAATCAAATTCCCAACCGATGTGGGACTTTGGCATTTTGCCAAACTTCAACAAATCTCCACCTTGGCAAAATTCCACATCTTCAATTTTCTCTCTATAACAAATTTTGGTTGTGTCTTCATCTTCAATCGTCAGTGTTCAACAATGTTGATCAAATCCAAACAATGTTGAAACTTGATCGCTGTCACCACCTTTGTCAGCATATCAGCAGGATTCTCCGTAGTATGAATTTTCTTCACCATGACTCTGCCTTCTTTTATGATTTCTCGTATGAAATGATACCGAACATCAATGTGCTTCGTCCTTGCATGATAAACTTGGTTCTTCGCTAATTGAATAGCACTTTGACTATCACAAAAAATTGTGATACCTTTTTGTTCAACACCAAGCTCCTTTAGCAATCCTTGAAGCCAAATTGCCTCCTTTACAGCCTCTGTAATAGCCATGTACTCTGCCTCTGTTGTAGACAAAGCAACTGTTGACTGCAAAGTAGACTTCCAACTAACTGGTGCCTTTGCAAAAGTAAACACATAACCAGTAGTTGATCTTTGTTTGTCCAGATCACCCGCAAAATCCGAGTCACAATATCCAACTACAGACTGATTGTCTTCCTGCTCAAAAACTAACCCGACATCTACAGTATTATGAATATACCGCAGAATCCACTTCACAGCTTGCCAATGCTCCTTTTCTGGATTGTGCATATATCTGCTAATAACTCCAACAACTTGTGAAATGGCAGGTCTCGTACAGACCATTGCATACATCAAGTTACCAACAGCATTTGCGTATGGTACCTTTGACATATACTCTTGTTCAGCTTCATCCAATGGCGACATAGTGGTACTTAGCTTAAAATGGGGAGCAAGTGGAGTACTAACTGGTTTACTCTTGTCATCTATGCCAAAACATTGTAGTACTCTCTTCAAATATTCTTTCTGAGATAAACAGAGTTTCTTTGAACGTCTATCTCTTATTATCTCCATGCCAAGAATTTTCTTCGCCTCACCCAGATCCTTCATCTCGAACTCCTTCTTCGGTTGAATCTTCAACTTATCAATTTCTTCCGAATTCTTGGAAGCTATCAACATATCATCAACATATAGGAGAAGATATATAAAGGAACCATTTTTAAGCTTGCGCAAATACACACAATGATCGTATTTTGTTCTCTTGTACCCTTGCTGCAACATAAACTTGTCAAATCGCTTGTACCATTGTCTAGAAGATTGTTTCAACCCGTACAACGATTTTTCAAGTTTGCAAACCATATTTTCCTTTCCAGCAACTTTGAATCCTTCTAGCTGAGTCATGTAGATTTCCTCCTCCAAGTTTCCATGTAAAAACGTAGTTTTTACATCCATCTGAACTAGTTCCAAATCCAATTGTGCTACCAAAGCCAACATAATTCGAATGGAGGAATGTTTTACAACTGGAGAAAATACTTTATTGTAATCAATTCCTTCCTTTTGAGCATATCCTTTGGCCACCAATCTTGCTTTGTAGCGAACATCTACTTGGTTAGGAAACCCTTCCTTCTTTGCAAATACCCATTTGCACCCAATTGCTTTCTTTCCCTTCGGGAGATTGGCCAATCTCCATGTATGATTCTGATGAAGGGACTGTAATTCATCATTCATGGCAATCCTTCACTTATCTTCTTCTGAACTATGGACTGCGTCTTTATAAGTGATGGGAACATCATCAGCTCCAATTGCGGTTGCACAAGCAACTGTCTCTATGAGACGAACAGGTTTCGTTACTTTCCTTTTTGGCATGTTGGTTGCTATTGATTCAAGTTGTTGTTGAGGTTCCTGAGTTGGAATCTCCTCTACTGGATCTCCTCCCAGAGGATAATCTACATTTGTTTCCTCTTCTGCTTCTTGTGTAGGAAAAATAAATTTTCCCTCAAACTCCACCTGCTTAGAAGCACCAACATCTTGTTTGGTATCTTCATTTGTTAACTTGTTTACCATAGAAGATTCATCGGAGGTAACATCCCTGCTGAATATTACTTTCTTTGTCATAGGACACCATAAGCGATGTCCTTTGACTCCAGAAGTAATCCCCATAAAAATAGCCTTTTTTGCCCTTGAATCCAATTTTGACTCCGTCATATGATAATATGCAGTTGAGCCAAATACGTGCAAAGAGTTATAATCTACAGCAGGCTTTCTATACCATTTTTCAAATGGTGTCTTGCCATCAATAGCAGCAGATGGTAAGCGATTAATGAGGTGGCATGCATATGTAATTGCCTCAGCCCAAAATTCTTTGCCCAAGCCAACATTGGACAACATACACCGTACCTTCTCCAGCAAGGTCCGGTTCATGCGTTCTGCCACTCCATTCTGTTGTGGTGTATGTCTGACAGTGAAGTGTCGGACGATGCCATCATTTTTACAGGCCTTATTGACATGATCATTTTTGTATTCACCTCCATTGTCCGTGCGAATACACTTGATCCTCCTGCCTGTTTGATTCTCCACCATCGTCTTCCATTTGAGAAAAATTCCCAGCACTTCATCTTTGCTCTTCATTGCATACACACATACTCTTCGGGAAAAATCATCAACAAAGGTCACAAAATAGTGCTTCCCACCCAATGAAGGTGCTTTGGAAGGACCCCAAACGTCAGAGTGTACATAATCCAAAATGCCTTTAGTATTATGGATTGCTGTACCAAATTTAACCCTTGTTTGTTTCCCTTTGACACAATGCTCGTAAAACTCCAAATTGCAAGCCTTTAACCCTTTCAACAATCCTTGATCTGATAGAGTTTTCAAGGATTTTCCTCCAGCATGTCCCAAGCGCATGTGCCACAGCCTGGTTGCTTCTGCCTCTTTGTTGTCACTGGATGTCATTGTCGCTGTCCCAATAACTGTTGTCACACCTCCTTTTGGCGCGCCCGCTACCCGGGGGTAGAAGCGTAAGGGAGTTTTTCCAATTTAAGTGACAATGTTCGAAACATGATTATTTATTTAATTCAGAGTCGCCACTTGGAATAAATTAAGGTGTCCCAAGTCACCGATTTATTTAAATCCCGAATCAAGGAAATTTCGACTTTCCAAGTGAAGTCTGCGAACCAGAAATTCTAAGTAAGGAATTCTGTTAACCCGAGGGAAGGTGTTAGGCACTCCCGAATCCCGTGATTCTAGCACGATCGCTTCAATTATTATAAATGGCTAAAAATACCTGATTTTGTACATGTATAACTCATGTGCTTTTAATCAATTCTAGGCCGCTTTTATTATTATTTGTAAATAGAAATGTAATGTCATGAAGACATGTCTCGGGCCGCGTTGCGATGAACGCACCCGTGGTTGTTGACATATTTCAAACCCGTTGAGATTCGGATTTGGGTCACATAAGTGTGCCCCGAGCTTTGGATGGCAAATAGTGATTAAGGCGTGGCCTAGAGGGATATCCAAAAGCAACCACGTTTTTTGCCTCGTCGTGTCTCTAAAAATGAAAAGAAAGAAATAACATCCTATATTATCTTTATATTAGAGTTCTAGCGCTAAATTGTGAACATGATTTGTTAGAATTAAAATGAACAACATGGGCCTCCATTTAACATCTACGGGTCCAAAAACCAAAAAAAAAAGAACTGATAGTTAACACTTACAAATCCTAACTGTCTAGCTTCTAGTCATGCTACTTAATATTAAAATAGGCATCTAATCATGAATACAAATCTAAGTCCATGGGGTAAAAATAACGACCTGTCTCGTGCTTTATCATGATAGTCTCATTATATAGCAAGAAACAATAGGGGAAATAGGGGAGAAACTGAAATAGAGGGGAAATTTGATTCTGCAATTACAGAACACTACATGATATTTAAAGGAGATGTAATCTCACAAGTACTGATCATTACAGACATTCACTGGCTACTACAACATGTGCATCGGATTATAACAAAATTACTCGCATCCAATTAAAGAAAAAAACTAAAATTTGAACATGTGAATTCCATTCTTTATTCAATCATAAACGTTTCCATCGCAATGGTTCAAGAGTATACCTGGATTTCAAAAAAAGAAAGGGATGGTTCAGCAGCAAAAACAGCAGCAGCAATAAAATTAGCCCAGAAAATAATCAGAGAAAACCACTTTTGAACCAAACTTAAAACATCAGGAGTCTCAAAAGTGTTCAACAAATCCCAGCAATCAAAAGCAAACCAGAAATGAACCAGAAACACATGAATATCGACAGGTTCAGTGAGTGTGTTTATGTGTTTTCTAGTGTTCTGCCGTGTATGAATTTTTTTTTTTTCGTGAGAGTATGTCTCTGTGTATGTGTGTAAAACTGTTTCCTTCACAGATTCTCAAAAAATGTGTTTCCAAACTCTCTTTGTGAGTGTTTTTCAGTGAGTCCCTCTCTGTTTTCTGTTTTCCCCAGTGTCTATCTGTATATCTCAATGTGTGTGTCTCTCAGTGAGTGTGCTTTTTTAAACTGCCAGTGATGTATTGTGAATGCGTGTGAGTATTTTGCCTTTCAGTTGAGTGTATATGTCTGTTCTTTGTGAAACTGTTCTGCCAGTTTTATAGCCAAACATTACAACACTTCACACTTCCTGAACACTCAGATTTACTGCCTCTCTCCTTAAAACACATGGTTACCTTTAACTTTTGAATCATTTCCCCCATGTGAGCTCTCATTTCCAGCTCTTAAGAGCACTCAATAGCATTAGTAAACTAGTTTCTGCCATGACACTCTCTGCTCATCCCATTATCTAGTGTTTAAATCCCTTCTTTTAGTTCAAAAGTGTTCTGCAACTTATTGTTTATTCATTTCTATTAAGTTCTGGCTTAAACTAAACCAATCTATTAAACAGATTCATCAATTAAGTGGTCCACCAGCATTCATCTGACAAGCCAACTCAGAACAACACATTTTCAAACCTTAGATTTCCTAATTAGCCTTGAGATATCATTCTGCCATGAGTTCCCTTTTTTTTTAAAACAAATGTAAGAAACCAACTGAATTACGATCGACATTTGATTAACACTAATAGGCACTATACAGCTATAACCAATCTCAGTAGCTAACTTGATCAACAGAATCAATCAAACAAACAGAACAGCTCAATTCAAACAACAATGAACCACTGCCCGGGATTTCAAACAAACAATTCGCGAATTTATACGACGACATTCGTTAAGTCGATCACAACATGTACGATTGATAACAAACCAATCGCCAAGACAGTGATTTCAAAAACTCTCGGCCAAACAAACAAAAATACAAAACACAATTATTCGACGATATTAATCGAGACGAATATGCATTCTATCATTCAAACAACAATCCGCAACATACAAATCGACCAAATAAAAAGGTCTTGATTCGGAGGAGAAGAGAACGAAAAAAATGAAATTAAACACAGAACTGAAGACAGGAACGACTAAAACAAACAATGATCACGACCATAAAATGAAAAACAGAAAGAGAAGTGAAATACCTCGAGCAGAGAAATCCGAAATCGAACGGACTTGGCTCAAATGGATTTGTGTTTGGCTTTTTGAAGTTAAACGGACTTTAATTGATATGTTTTCAAACGAAAACACTTCAATTAAAGTCCATTAACTTCAATTATTGTTAATTCGGACAAAATCCATAGATTTTGAATTTTAGGGTTCTTGAGGCCATTTTTTGGGGTTCGGCTAATTCCGGTCAGATTCGAGCCGGGCCAAGGTTGGTAGGAGTACGAGGGGGGTCATGGGGTGCTAGGGTGTGAGTTTGGGCTTGATTGGTGTGGGTTCTAGTTTGGCTCGAATCTTTAATCAGAGATTCGAGAGGTTCCAGCTTGATTCGAACCAAACTATGCACGGATTTGAAGAGGGGGGGTTGTGGTGGTCATGTGGTGTTGTTTTGGTGGTCACAGGCATCGGCGCCGGTGGTTTTTCAGGCGAAATGGTTAGGCGGCGCTAGGGTTCATTTCTTGTCTCTGATAGAGACGAAGAAGAGTGAACAAAAGGGGTTTGAACGGAGATTGAGGGTCTGGGGGGGGGGGTATTTGGTGAATTAAGTGATTATTTAATCTCAGCCGTTGGATCATGAGAATCCAACGGCTCAGATCGAACCTTTGACCTAAACGGGGTCGTTTGGGGTATGAAAGGGCTGGGACGGATCCGGGTGAATTGGGTTGGACTGGGGTTATTTTGGGCCTGGGATTTAATTAAGAAATGGCCCAATTCGATTTTCTTCTTCTTCTTCTCATTATTTCCAATTTTTCTCTTCTCTTTTAAATTCCTAATTAAAACAAAAAATCCTAGATTACACTACAAAAAATCAAATTAACTTACATATATAAAAAAAAATCTAATTAGGTTACCCTAATGATTAACGCACACAATTAAATATTTATTAAGTATAAATCACACAGTCTAGGACTTTAAACGCTAGAAATGCCAAAAATGCATATTTTTTGTTATTTTTGATTTTCATAAAATAAACTTAATTACCATCAATTGCCAACTTTGAATTTTATATATGTAATATATTTTTATATTTTTTTTTATATTTTTTTATTTATTTAAACAAAAGACAACGGACACACCAACGCAAATGATAAGAGAACAACAACATATAATCCACAAAAATCACGCACAACACAGATACTATTTTATTTTGAATTTTTGGGAGTAATTCTCATGCGTGGCAAAAATCACGTGCTCACAACTGTACTACCGAGATAACGGTACATGTTATTGTTCTTTCGATTGGCCTTCATTACCACTAGTGCACCGGAGCATACTCTCATCACACCATTTTCTGCAATTATTTTGAACCCTTTTGATTCCAAGGCTCCCACAGAGATGAGATTTTTCTTTAAACCCGGTACATATCGAACATCTATTAATGTTCTGATCATTCCATCATGGTTCTATAATCGTATTGAACCAATTCCATATAAGGTAAGAGGTTTGTTATCCGCTGTTTGGACGACTCCATATTCTCCTTCTTGAAAGTCCACAAACCAATCCCTGTTGGGACACATATGATAGCTACAAGCCGAATCCATCAACCATATGTCTGATGACGTTGACGGCTCCGTTGTAACTAATGAGAAATCCGAATCATCACAATCAACAACATTTGAATCCATAATGGCCTTTCCATTGTTATGTTTGGCCTTATTATTCAACTTCGGACAGTCTTTCTTCCAGTGCCCCTTTTCTCGACAAAAGGCACATTCATCTTTGCTGGGTTTAGATCTTGACTTAGATCTTCCTTTCCTTGTCCTCGTTTGATTTTGGGGACGACCCCTCACGAACAGTGTTTCTCCTTCTCCGCCCTTCTGTTTTTCTCGCTTTCTTTGTTCATAGCTGTACAAAGCCGAACAAACTTCTCGGAGAGAAACTTCGTCATTTCCATGGAGTAGAGTAGTTTCAAGGTGCTCGTACTCGTCCGGAAGTGACGCCAACAACATCAAGGCCAAGTCACCATCATCATAAGTTGTATCCATATTTTGCAAATCCGTGACCAACTTATTGAAACTGGTGATATGTTCATTCATCGTGGTACCAGGAACATAGGTGAAGTGAAACAGTCTCTTCTTCATGTACAATTTATTTTGATTGTTTTTCTTCAAAAATTTATCCTCCAGTGCTTTCCATAATTTACTTGCAGAAGTTTCCTTTGTGTATGGATATTTCTGCTCTCTAGCAAGGTAGGATCGAATGGTACCACAAGCAACACGGTTGATAATTCTCCAATCTTCATCTCCAATACCATCTGGTCTCTTTTCTTCAATAGCAAGATCTAGCCCTTGTTGAAAAAGAACATCTAGAACCTCGCCTTGCCACATCCCAAAATGTCCGGACCCGTCAAAAATTTCTACCGCAAATTTCGCATTTGACATAATTCTTGTCATAAGCGAAGATGCCAATGATGACGTATTGCTGACACTTGATGTAGATTCTTCTTGTTTATTGTCTCCCGTCTTTGACATAAATATTATTTAATAGCTGACGACACAAATCAAAATTATTTCCTTTCTGATGTGGAAGATCAGACGAAGCTGCAACCACAGAGCATACCGAGAAAGAACCTTGACTCAGTTACCAAGATAAATCTTTTCTGATGTGGAAGATCAGACTATGCTGCAACCACAGAGCATACCGAGATAATACCTTGGCTCTGATACCAATTGTTGCGGAAGCCAAATGTATATAGTGTGAATGAGTCACAACTACTATACCAAAAATTATGGCAGCCACCAAATAATAAATAAGACAATAAAGCAACAATATAAAGAACACCCGAATTTACGAGGTTCGGGTAATTTTGCCTACTCCTCGGACACAACCAATATTTTATTCCACTCCAAATACAAGTAAAATAATACTAAAGAGAGAAGCTACAAATGCCTTAAGAAGATAAGAAGGCAAATGAGAGGTGTGTTTAAATCCTAAACATTAGGCCTTCTTTTATAAGGGGAAAAACCCCCCAAATCAAATTCCAAAGTAGATGTTCGCTACAAAGCAAGATTGGTGGCCAAAGGATATGCTCAAACAATTGTTGCGGAAGCCAAATGTATATAGTGTGAATGAGTCACAACTACTATACCAAAAATTATGGCAGCCACAAAATAATAAATAAGACAATAAAGCAACAATATAAAGAACACCAGAATTTACGAGGTTCGGCTAATTTTGCCTACTCCTCGGACACAACCAATATTTTATTCCACTCTAAATACAAGTGAAATAATACGAAAGAGAGAAGATACAAATGTCTTAAGAAGATAAGAAGGCAAATGAGAGGTGTGTTTAAATCTTAAACATTAGGCCTTCTTTTATAGAGGAAAAAACCCCCCAAATCAAATTTCCAACCGATGTGGGACTTTGGCATTTTGCCAAACTTCAACAGGCTAGGCGTGGTTAAGGCAGCGGCTGAGAATGAAGAACCGACCATGGCCGACGCTGCCTGAAGAGAGGATGACGGGGCTGACTGGTCGTTTGGCGTGGACTATGTGAGGGTGACGCCTGTGTGCTGGTTGACGACGGGACTGTTTGGACGAGGGTGGTGCCGGTCGACTAGAGCTCGGCAGCTATGGAAGTTCGACGTGATTGACGGAAGGGGAAGGGTTTTTTTTGTTTTTTTTTTTTTCGTTCAGTTCTTCACATCGAAGAAGATCAACAGTGTAGTATTATATTTTTTCTTTATTTCTATTGAAGATCAATCCATAATAACGTGTTCTCTCTTTCTCTATTTTTGTATATTCCCTTTCTTATCTTTCTCTGTTTTTATATCTTTTGTCTTTGTTTTTTTATGAAGAAATTATAGTGTATGTCATTTGGCTCACTATCCTAACAAAATACGGCTTATATTTTTTCTTCTTATTCGGTATGACCCAGTTCTATACTGTTGAAAAAAAAAATCAATTATTAGCCCTCGTCGCCGCCACTCTTTTTCAGACTTTCCCCCACCCCACTTTCTCTTTCATTTTCAATCTCTTGCTCTTGCTCTGTCTCTTTCTCTCTCTCTCTGGCAAAATAGTCGAATTCTTCTTCAGATTTCCTTACTCCGTTCATTATCTTCCTCTTCCACAAAATAATTTTGTTGAACAATCCACACCGAATCTATCTTTTATAGTCTTTTTCTTCTTTGAACTGGAGTTAGCATCCAGTGGTTTGGGATGTTTTTCAGCTTCACTTGAGTCCAACCAACTGAGAGGATTGCGATTATAGACGGGCCAGTTGGGGGTGGTGACAAGGGCAATAAAGACAACACCACCAGCATATGTTAACAGCATAGTCTGAAACAATCCCAACGCATAGCCTTTCTTCTTCTTCATCTTTTTCTTCTTCTTCTTCCTCTCACTTTACATAACTTCAGAATGGAGGAAGAATGATATATATGTTGTATATACATATATATACTTTGTATAATCATGTATATTTATGGGTATTCTTATAGTTATACAGAATCATGTATAATTATACATGATTATACACAAGTATACAAGATTATACATAATTATATTTGTGTGTATAAAAATGTATATAAGGTGTTTAATAATCTAAATTTTTATTTTTTTTCCAGTGAAATAAGAATTTCCCTTGCAAAACTTTAAATTTTACAAAAAAAATATAAAAATAAAGTTATAGACTCTAAGGATGAATATATTTTTATTTTTTACTTCAATTTTATGATATTGTTTACTATACATAGGGAACTAAAAATAAATAAGAATAAAAATGGAAAAAGGGTAAAGATAAAAATGACAGAAAAAGTTGATTTAGGCGTAATTTTGGGTGTAGTTGATGAAGTTGTGGATTAGGCGTTGAAATTATTTGTGGGCTAACGCATGAAAATTATATTTATGGGTTAGGCAGCTGAAAAATATTTTTCCCAAGTGTACTTATATGAAATTATCCCATTTTTTATTATCAAAAACGTGAATCCTCCTTTTACGTGAGAGAAAAATATGTTCCCCCTTTCAATGTGTTTATCATCCGTGTATTTCATGTTATCCTTAAACCTTGCCCCAAAATATGCAAAAGGTGTCTCCCACTACTCTAGGGTTTAGGGTAGTGCGGTTGGGTATGGGTATTGGGCTTAGGTCGTTATGGGCTAGGTCCAAAAATTAGGCCTAAAAATAGGTAGTTTGAACTCAAATATTATTCTTTACCCGGAACCGGGAATAAGAATACGGTATTATTTAATTAATACTACGTAGAAAAACAACTATTAAAATAAGACTCACATTAAAATAAAACTATTTTTATATTTTTTTCAAGATTAAACTAACTTCAAAATATTAATGAAACTATTATTTTATTTTATTTTATTTGTAATTTTCGTTTTTTTATATAAAGATAAAAATATAAAGTACTATTTTTTGTATTTATAAAAGATTTAAATGACTGCAAAACATTAATAAAACTATTTTATTTTTTTTAATTTTTGAAATTAAGATAAAAAATAAGGTACTATTTTTTGTATTTTTCAAGTTTATGACAAATACATAAACTACAATTTATATATCCTTTTTTTTTGTAATTTTTCATTTTAAGGTAAAAATAAAGTAAAAGTGAAAATTTAGCTGGGATAGCTATATTAGTCCTAAAATAAATATTTTACGTAAAACTGTAAAAATTCTTGGGGAGGGTCAAAAATCACATGTCTACGATTATAAGTCTCCATTTCAATATTTTTAGAATTTTATTAACTTAATAAATTAAATTTAGTATATTTAAAATTGGAGATAATAGTTGTGTATGGGTTCGAGACTTGATTTTTGAGGCCCGGTGCCACCGAATAATCCTTAATTATTATGCATCTCAATTTCAACATTTTTAGAATTTTACTAACTTAATAAATTAAATTAAGTATGATTTTTGAAATTGGAGATACTAGTTATGTATGGGTTCCAGGCTTGGTTTTTGAGCCCCGACACCACCGAATAATTCTTAATTATTATAAGTCTTAATGTCAACATTTTTAGGATTTTATTAACTTAATAAATTAAATTTATGATATTTGAAATTGGAGATAATAGTTGTGTATGGGTTCCAAGGTTGATTTTTGAGTCCTGGTACCACCGAACAATTCTTAATTATTATGTGTTTCTACGCTAAAAGCTAAAAATTTAAATTTTTGTTAGCTAATGAGACTCTACGCTAAAAGGTTCTTTGCTAAAAGGCTTTATATTTTACTTTGCTAAAAGACACTACTACACTATAAGGCTATACAATATGAACATAAAATCAACAATACAAATAAATAAAATAAATAATATTACTGCATGATTAATGGAAAAATACTAACATAACAACATTGATTATTCGGATAATATTAACGGAAACATACTAACATAATAATGGAAACATGCTAACATACTAAATAATATTATTTGGATATCAAATAAATTAAATTTGGTATATAAAAGAAATAAAATTAAACACTAACATAACAAAAATTCACGTGGAAACATACTAAACAATACTAATGCATGACCATATGAGTTTTGGCATAAACTAAATTGAAATACCTTGATGTAAATATTATTGAAATCGAACTTTGCACCAGAAACACGAAATCCAAAACTTCTTCTGTGTGTGGGACCTATACTTCTTGCTCTTTATGGGACGGATAGGGCCGAATTTATTTTTTATAACTGTAGGTGTGGTGGGGGACCAGAAAACTTTGGCTTTGATTTTTTAAAGTAGGTCGTTGTCTGTGGGAAGAAGACGACCCGTTTTTTATTACGACATTTTGTAGTTGAGTACAACTAATTGTAATTTGTAGTACTGTACTACGAAATGTTAGAAAAAAATAGTTTTTTTAATACTTCGCAGTTTAATTTTGCAAATTATGTTAGCAGCAGAAATTCTGTTAATGCAATTCGCAATATTAAACTGCGAAGTACCAATTAAAGTTTCTTTTGATTTTAAACATCAAAAATATATTTTTTATCTAAAAATTCGCAATATTAAACTGCGAACTCTATTTTTTCCTGTTGCAGCATCTCAAATGCTTTTCCCTTAAAAAGTCTCAGGCGCCAACACATCTCAACATTAACCTATAATAACTACTCTCATAACTTCTTTGTTTGACCGATCCACAATCAATGGTAATCAAAGAATTTTAGTGGAGCTTTATATTTGAGGGTGTTTCGTAAATAACCTTCCTATTTTATCGGATAAAGTAAGGTTTGTGTACACTATTCTTCCCTAATTTTACTTATGAGATTTTAATGGGTCGCTGTTGATATTCGAAGTCTTATAAAAAGTTAATTCCATTTGCACCTGGCTAGGAAAGTTCATAAAATTCAAAAAAATCGAATCAAACCGACCAAAAAATAGATACTTTTTGGTTTGGATTAGTTTTGGTTTTGAAATTTAAAAACCGATCAAATTTGGTTTGGGTTTGGTTTTAATAAAAATAAAAACGAACCAAACCGAATATAGGAGCAGCTATTTTAAAATTAATATCACACACACACACACACACACACACACATACATATATATATATATATATATATATATATATATATATATATATATATATATATATATATATATATATATATATATATATATATATATATATCCAAAAAATCGAATCAAACCGACCAAAAAATAGATATTTGTTGGTTTGGATTAGTTTTGGTTTTGAAATTTAAAAACCGATCAAATTTGGTTTGGGTTTGGTTTTAATAAAAATAAAAACGAACCAAACTGAATATAGGAGCAGCTATTTTAAAATTATTATTACACACACACACACACACACACACACATATATATGTCACACCTCCTTTTGGCGCGCTTACCCCGAAGGATAATGCATAAGAGAGTTTTTCCAATTTAAGTGACAATATTCGAAATGGGATTATTTATTTATTTTAGAGTCGCCACTTGGAATAAATTATGGTGTCCCAAGTCACCGATTTATTTAAATCCCAAATCGAGGAAATTTTCGACTTTCCAAATGAAGTCTGCGAACCAGAAATTCTAAGTAAGGAATTCTGTTGACCCGAGGGAAGGTGTTAGGCACCCCCGGATCCCGTGGTTCTAACACGATCGCTTAAATTATTGTAATGGCAAAATATCTGATTTTAAAACATGTTCAATACTATAATGCAATTTTAAATCATTTATCGTGTTTGGTTATTTTTAAGAAAAAGTGAACATTGTTATTGAGGGGCCCCGCAATGTTATTTCTTCTATTTAGCTGGGCTCGTAACATTTTTTATTTAAAAGGATAATCCTAAAGTGGTTGTATTTTTTCTATTTAGTTTGTCTCTAAAAGAAAAGAAAAAGTCCTAATTAATTACATGCATAAAAGGCTACTCTATATTAGTACAAAAGGTGTTCCCTCACAAGCCGACTAAATGACCAATTTATTCTTCAAATTATAGAGCTAACTACAATTTGACAAAACTAATAAAACGGAAAATAACAACAAATATTAATCAACAACTTGCTTTTCTACCTCATTTCAAAACTTCAACTTCCAATTTGAGCTTACATCAACATATGGTTTCTAGAATGTGTACCTGGTTTTGAAAGGAATGGAAGATGGAAAATCAACAGGGCGGTAAAAATACAGCAACAACAACAGTAACAACCAGCAGTAGCTTCAACACCTCAATCCCGAAAATCCCAACAATACGGAGAAAAACAAAAACCAGTAAAAAATAGAAAAGAAAAATATATTCCAGATTTTCTCTTTGTTTTGTCTTTCTAGCTTTGAACTCTTTTCAATTCTCAAAAGGAACTCTCAAAAATTGAATTTTTTGCCGTGTATACTTCTGTGTCCAGAGTGTATATCGAGTGTATACTACAGCAGGAATTTTTTTTATTTTTTCTTCTCTTCCTATTTTTCCTCTCTTTTTTCCACCTCTTTTTTCATAAATCCTCTCTTTTATTTATAGGCAAGAATTTCGAAAATTTTCATACTTTTTATTAAAAAGAAAAATATTTTTTTAATTTAAAGAAAACCCACTAATCCATATTTTCCTCTCCTTGTTTTCTTCCTTGATTTCCTTGCTCCCCACTACTTTATGTCATATGATTATGATTAGTTTATGGCTAAAAAAAATCTGAAATTTTCTTTTTGGGCCAAGGGGTTTTGAGTTGGGTAAGGGTGCTTAGGATTGGGCTTGCAACTTAATTTGCAAGATGGCCCAATCCAATTTTTTCTATTTTGTTCTTCTCCATTATTCAACTTCCTAATTAATAAAGCCCAAAATACTAAGATTAATTTATAAAAATTAAAAATTATCTTGAAATACTAATTAACTCATAATAATAATTATCACCCAAAATTAAACTTTAATAAAAATAAAATTGCACGATTTGGACATTAAATGCTTAAAAAATACAAAATACATATTTTTTTTGACTTTTCATTTCTGTAAAATAAACTTAATTGTAAACTTGAATTTTATATACATATGCAACATATTTTTTGTATATTTTATTTATTTAAACAAGCAAATATGCACAGATAAAAATGCAAATAATACAAGAAAAATAACACAAAATTCACAACAATTGCAAGAAAACTAAAATTATTTTATTTTGAATCTTTGGGAGTATTTCTCTTATAGGACAAAAATCACGTGCTCACAGTGGTTTTCGTTTACTCAGAAACACGAAGAGTTTTCGTGCAAAGATAAGTGAGCGGATACGAGCGATTTTTGCCCGTTTGAGTACTCCGTGTGAAGCATTTTTTTAAAAGATCTTGACCGAGCCTTTGCTTCGAGAGGCCTCCTACATATCCTGGGCTAAACAGGAATCACGTCAATGTAGTTCAGGAAATTTTGGTAGCTGGGACTACCGTGAACTGACATTTTGCTGTTACTGCTGCTATCGTTGCTGCTGTTGCTGCTTACTGCTTACTGACCTCCTTATTACACCAAAAGAGAAATTAAAGCTGAACTAGCTATGCTATCAAACTATAAGTTACAAGATTCCTATCTATGATTCTCTTGAAAACTTGATCTTGAATCTTTGCTGATTTTGCTGTAGACCTCGATCCGAATCTTGATGCTCAACAAACTGTACGTTTTTGTTTATTTCTATAACATTGAGTGAAACGGAGTCGGCGGAGCTTGTTACTTCAATCAGATTCTGAGCAATCCGCGCCTCTGTTTACTCCAACGTTTGAACTTGTTTCCTTTTGGTTCCTTTCTTCTTTTCTTCATGCAGGATTGATGTTCCACTCGTAGGTTATCTCGATCCTTGCATCCCGAGGTCAAACCTATTTAGACAACAAAACAAACAAACGAACGAAATTTTTCTGCCCCAGTTTTGCTAGGAAAATTTCGTGAGTTAGTTGTGACACAGAAAGTGATTAAAAAGACTCTTTGGTATTGGGTAAGAAAATCACAGTTTCACAAATAAACGTTCCACGGCTTTCTGGCCGGGATTTTGAAGAAGAGTTTCACGGCTTTCTAGCCGGAATTCAAACAATGTCTAACGGTTTTTTGGCCGGGGTTAAAATAAATGGCTCCGCAGTTTTATGACTGGGAGATCCTCGGTTTTCTGACCGGGAAGAAGAGTTTCACGGCTTTCTGGCAGGAATTCAAACAATGTCTAACGGTTTTTTGTCCACAAGACCCTCGATTTTTTGGTCGGGGTTAAAATAAATGTCTCCGTAGTTTTCTGACTGGAGATCCTCGGTTTTCTGACTGGGGATAAGAGTTTCACGGCTTTCTAGCCGGAATTCAAATAATGTCTAACGGTTTTTTGGCCGCTAGACCCTCGGTTTTTTGGCCGGGGTTAAAATAAATGGCTCCGCAGTTTTCTGACAAGGAGATCCTCGGTTTTCTGACCGGGGATAAAAGTTTCACGGCTTTCCGGCCGGAATTCAAACAATGTCTAACGGTTTTTTGGCCGCAAGACCCTCGGTTTTTTGGCCGGGGTTAAAATAAATGGCTCCGCAGTTTTCTGACTGGGAGATCCTCGGTTTTTTTGACCGGGAATAAAAGTTTCACGGCTTTCTTGCCGGAATTCAAACAATGTCTAACGGTTTTTTGGTCGCCAGACCCTCGTTTTTTTGGCCGGGGTTAAAATAAATGGCTCCGCAGTTTTCTGACTGGGAGATCCACGGTTTTATGACCGGGGATAAAAGTTTCACGGCTTTCTGGCCGGAATTCAAATAATATCTAACGGTTTTTTGGACGCAAGACCCTCGGTTTTTTGGCCGGGGTTAAAATAAATGGCTCTGCAGTTTTCTGACTGGGAGATCCTCGGTTTTTTGACCGGAAATAAAAGTTTCACGGCTTTCTTGCCGGAATTCAAACAATGTCTAACAGTTTTTTGGCCGTCAGACCCTCGGTTTTTTGGCCGGGGTTAAAATAAATGGCCCCGCAGTTTTCTGACTGGGAGATCCTCGGTTTTCTGATCGGGGATAAACGTTTCACGGCTTTCTGGCCGGAATTCAAACAATGTCTAACGGTTTTTTGGCCGCCAGAACCTCGATTTTTTGGCCGGGGTTAAAATAAATGGCTCCGCAGTTTTCTGACTGGGAGATCCTTGATTTTCTGACCGGGGATAAAGTTTCACGGCTTTCTGGCCAGAATTCAAACAATGTCTAATGGTTTTTGGCCGCCAGACCCTCGGTTTTTTGGCCGGGGTTAAAATAAATGGCTCCGCAGTTTTCTGACTAGGAGATCCTCAATTTTCTGACCGGGGATAAACGTTTCACGGCTTTCTGGCCGGAATTCAAACAATGTCTAACGGTTTTTTGGCCGCCAGACCCTCGGTTTTTTGGCCTGGGTTAAAATAAATGGCTCCGCAGTTTTCTGACTGCGAGATTCTCGGTTTTCTGACCGGGGATAAAAGTTTCACGGCTTTCTGGCCGGAATTCAAACAATGTCTAATGGTTTTTTGGCCGCCGGACCCTCGGTTTTTTGGCCGGGGTTAAAATAAATGGCTCCGCTGTTTTCTGACTGGGAGATCCTCGGTTTTCTGACCGGGAAGAAGAGTTTCACGGCTTTCTAGCCGGAATTCAAATAATGTCGAACGGTTTTTTGGCCGCAAGACCCTCAATTTTTTGGCCGGGGTTAAAATAAATTGCTCCGCAGTTTTCTCACTGGGAGATCTTCGGTTTTCTGACCGGGAAGAAGAGTTTCACGGCTTTCTGGCCGGAATTCAAAAACAATGTCTCACGATTTGTTTTGGCCGGAGAGACCCTCGATTTTCTGACCGGGGTCCAAACGGATACTGGACTAACATGATTTGATTCTCCTTTTGGAGTTTTCATTTTTTTTTCTTTTATTCTTCCTTTTGGGCCTTTTTTTTTTTAAGGTATTTTTTTTTATCAACAACAAATGCATAAGATAAAGCTTTCGAAAAGAAATTTCCTTTTTTATGTGTTTCCTTTTTCCAAAGCCATTTCAATGCTTGCGTACGTCACTTCTTTGGGTTGTACCTTCTTCTTGCACAATAGACCTGCTTTCAACAAAGAACATTTTATTAGTTGAAAAAGTGGTTGACTTTGTGGCCTTGATTATCTTCATTGCTTGATCCTTGCCCCATTTCCATTGAGAACTTTGCTACCAATTGTCTTTGGGGGTGACTTCTTTTCAAACTGATCGGGTTCATCCTCGGGATTCCACGAGGATTTTCTGTGTGGGTTCTGTCCTTCTGCCTCATTCCGTTTCTTCTAAGACCTTAGCCTTTGATTTCCATTTTCTTCCTAACATCCGTTCCTTTGGAAGTGATCGACCATCATGATCAGTTGGGATTGGATCAATACACCACTGAGGTCGGGTATCTTTCTTCAACTCTTTTTTTTACCAGACGGAGTCCTGTAAAACCGGTCCTGCCGCCTTTCTTTGTAATAGTTTCAGAATTAAAATTAAGCCGAAAGGGATTCAAAGAATAACTATACAAAAAAGCAAGAAAATAAGTTTAAAGAGAAGCGTCCCTTTCGGGGAAAAGAAGGACTTATCTGGGATGCATGCTGACTCCAAATAAACATGACATGCTTCTTGGACTGGACGCCTGACCCATATAAACTTTCCAACTTCTTATGAACCCATTGATTCGCATTCAAGACCAGGGAACCTTGCCAAAATTCTTTTAGTAAAGGGACGTCTTCTTTTTGGTCGGTGGCGCCCTTTGCGGGTTTCCGCCAATCGATCCCTCTCATTTCTCTTCTCACTGTCGCCTGATAGTGCTCTTTGCGAGTTTTCACTAAACGAACTCTCTCATTTTTAGATTCTCCAACTGCCACGCCTTATGGTGCCCGAAGGTTTTCACCGATAAGACTTTCTCATTTTGTTTCTCTCAATTCAGGCAGTGTCAGATTTCCGTCAATGACATTTTTCACTTCCTTCCTTTGCCAATTGATCTGAAGGACTTGAACAAGGTTTTTGGGTAAAAAGGAATTTGAATGAGATTACAACTCTGGAATCATCTTGACAGATCTAAACTGAACCGTCATATCATCTGCCCCAGTTTCAATGTTTGGGGAAATTGAGATTTTTGTTTTGGTGTGACTGAACCTCAAGGAGAGGTAGCCTACGTATCATTTCGGAATCAAGTTAGAATGTAGTTCAGGTGGAGGTAATTTTTGTTTTATTTATATATATATATATATATATATATATATATATATATATATATATATATATATATATATATATATATATATATATATATATATATATATATATATATATATATATATATATATATATATATATATATATATATATATATATATATATATATATTTCTTTTTTATTCTTTTTTTTAAATTTATTTCGGGTTCCAAAGAGGGTGAACAAAGAAACATAACCGGCTCAAAGGGTTTTACAAAGGATTTATAGTGTTTGGGGTAGCAAGAAAGAAAGCCTTCGTCATCTCAATTATACAAAAGCCAACGTCGCAGGAGGTCCTGACATAGTACCGTTATACTGTATCTGTATTGACTGTCGTTTCAAGATTATTTCCTTCAATGTCTCCCCAATACATTGTCCCTCTCAGTGATATTTTTCGGACGATGTATGGATCCTTCCAATTAGGAGCGAAATTTTCCTTTTGTTTCTTGGTAATGAGGAGGAATGCGCCTTAACGTCGGTTGTTCTATTTCGAGATTCCCGGGCCGCACTTTCTTGTTGCAAGTATGGGCAATTCTTTGTTGGGATAACTACTCGGGTATTATCTGAGTACAACACAACCCTTTTGTATGCGAACCAATTTTCCTTCTGTTATTCCAATTCATTGTTTCATTTTCTCAAAAATAAACTTTTGTGCATTTCAACTCTCGATTCATTATTCTAAATTCTGACAGCGTTTTAGGATCTAGGCATGAAGTCCGCAAGCATGTCATGTTATTTAAAGCTGCATGATTTGAACTAAAGAAAAGAGAAAAAGAAAACTAAAACAAATCTGAAAGAATAAAAAATAACAAAAGAAAAGGAAACGGACGATGAAATATTAATTTCATTTCTTGGAATCGAAAGGATAAAACAGGGTTCACATTCGGAAATTTAAAGACAAAAACTAAAAGACACATCCAATTTACACCCTGAAATAATTCTGGATGCAGAAAAATGCGGCAGGACAAGTTTACTGGGCTTCCGCCTGATCGGGAATGGCCTAGCCTTTCAGTTTGGGAGTTTAGTGTCTGGTCCTATCTCAACGGTGATAGTCCCTTTCCCTGGCTCGACCATGCGGGTACCGCAGAGCTTTGCCTCATGTTTTCCTTCACTCTCTTCAGTCATGAAATCCTCATTATCTTCCTCTTGACGGTCCTTAAGCTTTTGTGGTACGCGTTCAACAAACACTGGCTCATTCAACCGTGGTGTCTTAATTGCCCCCCATGCCACATAGGCTTGCTTAGGTGCACCAATTTCCTTTTCTGGTTCTAACTCAGTGATTTTACTCTTCTTTTCCCCCTTCTCTTGTTTCGGGGCCGCCTTGGGCTTCCTTTCCACGTCAGCAATAGCAATTATGGCCTTGAGCGCTGGATCGAATTCTTCGTCTTCACAAATCATCCCAACTATCAGCCCGTTATTGTGAGCAGGCAGCGGATTATTGGTCACATTTGGGACATCCTTATCCTTCAACACAATCTTCCCCTGCTCTATTAAATTCTCCACCGCTTGTTTCAAAGTCCAACAGTCATTAGTATGGTGGCCCTCTGCCTCTGAATGATATGCACATCTGATACCCGCTTTGTAGGAAGGCGATGCCGGGTTTTGTCTATTCTGAGGAACCGGCTGCAGTAGACCCATTTGGACAAGTTTCGGGAATAGATTAGAGTAAGATTCACCAATTGGGGTAAAGTTTGATTTCTTTGGCTGTTCCCAAGGACGGAAGTTATTCTGCGGAGGTCGAGGATTATAGTGGTTCTGGTGGGGAGGCTGATTTCTTGGAAATAGAGCTTGGTTTCTACTGACATGCTGTTACGGTTGCGCAAAAGGTTGAGCATTCATGACTACGTATGGTTGAGGGATATAGGACATTTACTGAGCAGAGTAATAATGCTAGGGGTTCTTTCTCAAAAGAAGGGTCTAGGAGCGTGGTGTCTTCTATCACCCGAAGTTGCCATGGATGTTTCTTCTTTCATCCTACCCTTTGCTATTCCTCCAGACCCTCCTTGGATTGCTTGGGAGGTCGCTCGAATGGCCGCTTAACTCAAAATTCTTCCAGTCTTCAAACCATTTTCCACCATTTCCCCAATCTTGATCGCCTGTGCAAAAGGCTTTCCCATTGCTGACAGCATGTTCTGGAAATAGTCTGGTTCCTGAGCCTGGAAGAAAGTAGTGACCATTTCTATTTCGTCCATAGGGGGTTTCACCCTCGATGCTTGCTCTCACTATTTAATAGCATATTCTCTGAAGCTTTCTGAGGGTTTCTTCTTTAAGTTCGATAAAGAATTCCTGTCTGGCGCGATGTCAATGTTGTACTGGAACTGTTTCACAAAATCTCTGGCCAAATCGTCCCGGATGTGCCATCGAGATATGTCTTGATCCATGTACCATTCTGATGCTATCCCGATCAAGCTTTCTCCGAAATATGCCATCAGCAATTCTTCCATGTCGCCGGCACCTCGCAATTGATTGCAGTATTTCTTTAGATAAGCAATAGGGTCACCATGCCCGTCATACTTTTCGAACTTCGGCGTTTTAAAGCCTGAGGGCAAATGGACATGTGGGAACATGCACAAATCTGCGTAAGAAACACTCTTTTGTCCGCCTAGACCTTGCATGTTTTTCAAACTATGTTCCAAGCTGCTCATTTTTTTTGCCATTTTATCCCGTTCGGGAGCTTTTGGATTTTGGCTTGGCATGAGCTGAGGATGGACATTGGCGGCAAACTAGGTAGGATCCCGTGGAAGGGGTGGTGCCGGGAATGTAAAAGAAGAGGAATCGAAGAAAGGAGTATGTGTGTCGGGATGTGTCGTGATTGGAACGGGCAAACCAACAGATATTCTTGCAGATGTATCTAATGCTGTCACCCGAGGATGGGAAGTGGAGGGTGATTCGGAGAGGGTTGTAACATTAGAATATCCAAACAAAGTAGGTGGGTAATTGGTGGGGTTATTGGAAATCCCACTTGACCTCAGGAATAGTTCGGGGAACCCGGGGATCTTCTTTCCCGTTATTTTTCGTTATTCCAGTCATCTAACATCTCCAGCATGCGACAACGCAAAATTCTGTTTTCTTCTGCAGCCGCCGACTCAGTAGCCGGAATGGCTGACACGAAGCTCCCTTCCAAAACGGGAACGGTTGGTAGAGGGATTTCTGAAGACATGTTGGCGCTTCTTTTCGACCTTGTGAAATAAGGATGGGTACTTTCTTTTGATTTAGCAACGGGTTGCCGAACTTTTCCTTTGGACCTCGTGAAGTATGAATGTGAGGCCAGAGTACCACAAAATCAACCACCCTTTTCTAAAACCTTGAGTTTGGCAAACAAACGGTTAGTTTGAGACAACATAACAAATAAGTAATCTCACATTGGGTGTGATGCACTTATACAGTTGATCGTGTTGCTACTTGTAATTGATTGTAATGCGTTATTCCGGCTTATACTTTCCTTTGCTTTCATCTTCTTCCTCTCTTTATCAATTTTATTTTATACTCTTTTTTTTTTCTTTTTTTTCGTTTTTCTTTTTTTTCTTTTAGTGATGGTCGAATCTTATGTGGATTGCATACGTATCATGTCCCCGCATGAATCAGACCGGGCGTAGTTCGGATAATCGGGAATGGAGTAAATAAACTAATTTTTTTTTAATTCTTGAAAGAAACGCTTTAAAAGAAATAACATATTTATATTTTGCTTATTTTTGTTTTGCTTTTTTGAAAGAAAAACTTCTAAAAAAAAATTTATTTGCTTGGGGATAAAAAAAAATATTTTTGTTTGAATTTACTTATTGTCTCTTTTTATAAGAAAAAGAAATATTTTTTGGATTTTTGTTTTCCCTTTTTTTTTTAGAAAAGTACTTCAAAATGAAAGAAACCTATAATTTTTTTTTAATTTTTATTGATTTTTTTTATTTCATAAAAAGAAAACAGTAGGAAGAACGAAACTATTTTTTTTTAAGTTAAACTACTTTTACAATTTTTTTTTCTTTGAATTTTCTTAGGAAAGATTTTAAAGAAGGAACTAAACAAACAATATTTTTTTTTTTTTTCGAATTCTTTTTTTTTTTAAATTGGGGTCGGAACCGGTGAGGTTTTTCTATGTATCTCACATCCGGTGAGAATCAGACCCGCGTAGTTCGGAATAAAAGAACTAAGTCTTTTTAAGAAAAGAAAATAAACTATTTTTAAACAGCATTTCTAAAACAAATTATTTTCAGAGAAACTAACCTATCTTTAATAAAATCATTTTTTTTTTTTTTGCATTTTTCAAAAAATTATTTTCTAAGGAACTAAGAAAATTTATTTGGATTTTTTTTTGCATTTTTCAAAAGGAAACATTTTAAAGAAACTAACTATTTAAAATTAACAAAATTTATTCGGAGATTTTTTTTTCATTTTTTTTTTTTTTCAAGAAAAGCATCTCGTTTTCCATTTGATTGACATCTTCCACTTCTTACCCTCTCTTTTTTTTTCTTAACAAACCAGTCGGCATGTAAGATCGAAACAAATAAATGCACACAGAAAGATGCAACAAGTTGGTCTTTTGTTTCAGGTACACCTGTCCTAGACAGGCCCAACCCCTGTGTTGAGCCTCCTAAGTCAAATATGCATATGATGCAAATAAACGTTCCTATCGGGGATCCGGCATAAGGTTTTGTTATTCTAAGTCATCATCCTATTGGGAAAAGTGTCTAGACTGGCTTTAACTCGAGCGGACAACTCGAGTCGAAGAGTGTCAGTGCACCGGTAGCTTGGCTTTCCGGCTTAATTGACAAAACTCTCCGCCTAAACATGTGTGACTACAAATACTTCACCGGGTGCCAAGCACCACAACTATCTTGAGAAAAACGGGCTATGTCCACCAAATGCCCGATATTATATTTCAAAAGACTCAGAAGAGGAAAAATGGGTATCGGCATAATTTATATACAATTCACAAAATATCAAAGCGGTAAAAGCAACATTTAGCATATTAAATATAAACATGAAACAAAATCAGATAACAAATAAGCCAAATACAACAATTATTCAAAGCTCGAATTCTTAAACCATGAACCAGTGGTTCTGGGTCTGTTTCCCCAGCAGAGTCGCCAGAGCTGTCACACCTCCTTTTGGTGCGCTTACCCCGAAGGATAATGCATAAGGGAGTTTTTCCAATTTAAGTGACAATATTCGAAATGGGATTATTTATTTATTTCAGATTTGCCACTTGGAATAAATTATGGTGTCCCAAGTCACCGATTTATTTAAATCCCAAATCGAGGAAATTTTCGACTTTCCAAATGAAGTCTGCGAACCAGAAATTCTAAGTAAGGAATTCTGTTGATCCGAGGGAAGGTGTTAGGCACCCCCGGATCCCGTGGTTCTAGCACGGTCGCTTAAATTATTGTAATGGCGAAATATCTGATTTTAAAACATGTTCAATACTATAATGTAATTTTAAATCATTTACCGCGTTTGGTTATTTTTAAGAAAAAGTGAACATTGTTAAGGGGCCCCGCAATGTTATTTCTTCTATTTAGCTAGGCTCGTAACATTTTTTATTTAGAAGGATAATCCTAAAGTGACTGTATTTTTTCTATTTAGTTTGTCTCTAAAAGAAAAGAAAAAGTCCTAATTAATTACATGCATAAAAGGTTACTCTATATTAGTACAAAAGGTGTTCCCTCACAAGCTGACTAAATGACCAATTTATTCTTCGAATTATAGAGCTAACTACAATTTGACAAAACTAATAAAATGGAAAATAACGACAAATATTAATCAACAACTTGCTTTTCTATTTCATTTCAAAACTTCAACTTCCAATTCGAGCTTACATCAACATATGGTTTTTAGAATGTGTACCTAGTTTTGAAAGGAATGGAAGATGGAAAATCAACAGGGCGGTGAAAATACAGCAACAACAACAATAACAACCAGCAGTAGCTTCAACACCTCAATCCCGAAAATCCCAGCAATACGGAGAAAAACAAAAACCAGTAAAAAATAGAAAAGAAAAATATATTCCAGATTTTCTCTTTGTTTTGTCTTTCTAGCTTTGAACTCTTTTCAATTCTCAAAAGAAACTCTCAAAAATTGTTTTTTTTATCGTGTATACTTCTGTGTCCAAAGTGTATATCGAGTGTATACTACAGCAGGAATTTTTTTTATTTTTTCTTCTCTTCCTATTTTTCCTCTCTTTTTTCCACCTCTTTTTTGATAAATCCTTTCTTATATTTATAGGCAAGAATTTCGAAAATTTTCATATTTTTTATTAAAAAGAAAAATATTTTTTTAATTTAAAGAAAACCCACTAATCCGTGTTTTCCTCTCCTTGTTTTCTTCCTTGATTTCCTTGCTCCCCATTACTTTATGTCATGTGATTATGATTATTTTTTGGCTAAAAAAAATCTGAAATTTTCTTCTTGGGCCAAGGGGTTTTGAGTTGGGTAAGGGTGCTTAGGATTGGGCTTGTACTTAATTTGCAAGATGGCCCAATCCAATTTTTTCTATTTTGTTCTTCTCCATTATTCAACTTCCTAATTAATAAAGCCCAAAATACTAAGATTAATTTATAAAAACTAAAAATTATCTTGAAATACTAATTAAATCATAATAATAATTATCACCAAAAATTAAACATTAATAAAAATAAAATTGCACGATTTGGACATTAAATGCTTAAAAAATGCAAAATACATATTTTTTATGACTTTTCATTTCTGTAAAATAAACTTAATTGTAAACTTGAATTTTATATACATATGCAACATATTTTTTGTATATTTTATTTATTTAAACAAGCAAATATGCACAGATAAAAATGCAAATAATACAAGAAAAATAACACAAAATTCACAACAATTGCAAGAAAACTAAAATTATTTTATTTTGAATCTTTAGGAGTATTTCTCTTATAGGGCAAAAATCACGTGCTATATATATATATATATATATATATATGTGTGTGTGTGTGTGTGTGTGTGTGTGTGTGTGTGTGTGTGTGTGTGTGTGTGTACTTTTATACAAAGTTTCAAAATATTATAGTCAATGTTAATTGTTCGCGTTTTTAGTACAAATCTTTACCTTTACTTTCTAGCTTGATTGGTTTTTCTTTTGTTAAGTGCTAAGAATCTATTTCATGTTAAAAATATATATTTTTAATTGGGTCCTTAAATTATTCATCACTATTTAATTCAATTATCATCAGTATATCTTGATAAATAATAGATTGATAGTGTTATGTTGAAAATATGGTCATCGAAATATGCGTTTGATAGTGTATGTCTTATATTTAAGAAAAAACTGACAAATAACCGAAAAAACCGAAAAACCGACATAAATCGAATCGAGAAAGAACCGACTTAATTTGTTTGGTTTGGTTCTAATATTTGATAAACCGACTTACTTGATTTGATTTCTTTTTAGGAAAAAATCAATCTAAACCGAACCATGAACACCCCTACACCTGACACAACACTTCTTCAAACTCCCGTTATTGATGGTTTGATTATCTTGGACCACGAGGGACCCCAGTCGTGCTTCTGGTTTCCATTCCAATCATCATATTGATGATGATAAATCTCCTCGTGCTCTGCCATAAGAACTTGGAGATCGTATCATAGTGAAGATAAGGTAAGGCTGTGATTCTTGCTCAAAAAACAGACAGAACGCCTTCAAGTTTCAAGTGTATTTTCCGCACAACTGAAGCTGTCCTTGTTGTAGCTTGTTCGCATGGAAAATTTCCATTCTTGCACTTCAAAAAAAGTAAAACTTGCATATTACAGTGAAAGATTTTACAAAATATATCCTTTGTTCTTGTTCTTGCATTGAGGTGTTGGTAAGATTTTGGACCTTATGAACAGAAAGAGCAGCCGAAAGGGATCTGAAACGATATTTTGACATGAAAAAGGTCCAGAAGATTGGACCCACCAAAAAGGCTTGTTGCTGCAATGATGTGTACACAAAAGATGAAACTCCATAAACATAAAATTTTAACAAATTCAAAAGAAACAACTCGATAATGCTCTTTATTTTTCGTTTCCATTTAATTTCGTCTCTTTTGTGCATGTAAGATTCTTAAAGTGACTGGGGCAAAAAAAAAAGAAATTGGCACATTTTCGAACGGAAAAATATCAATCAAGAGAAAAGAAAAGTAAGAATTGTTCGATAGAGTAACGCGAGTTGCTATACATTTCTCGAATGGTACGGTCAAATATCCGGCTCATACGTATGCACAAAATAGCCAGCAACACTAAGGTAGAGAAAAGGGGGGAAAACTCAGTTTGTTTCATTTTGAGTGACACTCAATTCTTTTTTAGTTCCTCCAAGAAAGACCAACAACTTTTAAATATTTGGAAATTATTTATCATTAAACAACTTGTTTTATCTTTAATTATATGCTTTTTTAGTCATAAAAATGCCATGGCATATCTAAGACAACAATTTAAAACTATAGGTTGCAGTACCAAAAATCTTTCTTAAAGTTTATACCTGCCTGGCATGTTGAACAAATGAAAAAAAAGTCTCAAAATTATTTCTAAGTTACGGCCATAAGATATGGGAAAACTTATGAAAACACCTTACGATGAACTGAATAGTTCTTGTTATTTGAAATTTATTCTTTGAAAAGGAAACTGGGGTGGCCATGAACAGGTGAAGATATTATGTCCAGATTAAACAATTTAATATACAACAATTTAATATCCAGGGAAAGTAGTGCACGTCTAGAAACACCAAAGTGTAGAATTTACAAAAAGATGCGGCATTTAAATGACATGACAATCAGGAACATCAGGAAATAATAGTGCACGGCTGAAATATATACTGCAAGGAATCCAAGTGCCACCAACTTCTGAAAAAAGGTGGTGATACTCTAACTGCACAAGTTGCCTACTCAGGCAAGGTCAAAAAAATTCTCTGCTATTGTCCTTAGCTAATAATCAAAACCCAGCTGTACTCACACTTCAATAGTGCCAAGCGCATTCAATATCAGCTTGTTGCTTCAGGCCAAGTACTTGAACAAGTTTGGGTTCTCTTTGTCCCTTTCCAAGTAGTCCCGAGTGATAAGATCTTCAATCCGCTTTTTGATTGCTTTGAAATCAGGCTACACAGAAGTTTTATGATTTTAGGATAGACACAATAGAAAATTCAACAACTAGAATACACAAACAAACATCTCTCCAACTAGAGCCCATAACTATATTTCAGTATATAACTAATTAGGAGGCAGAAAAGACACTTGCAAAGAGAATATGATAAGATATTGGCAATCTTGGGTTACAAATTTGACACCTCAAAGGACAGAATTACCAGCACTCCACATATCCTACTATATACCTCATAGTTTTGAGGCGGTCAAACATTCCCCGGCACTAAAGAAAATATACACATATACAACAAACTAGAGGTAAAGGAAAGAGTGACATTTCCTTACTTCCCTCAAAAAGGTCACTCCATTTTGGATTGAAATAACCCTCTTTTGATTTAACATTTTGATGAAGAGACAACAATAACAACAACCCAGTATATTCCCACAAGGTGGGGTCTGGGAAGGGCAATACGTAGATAGGTCTTACCTCTACCCGAGAGGGCAGAGAGGTTGTTTCTAATCGACCCTCGGTGCAGGAAAAAGAAAGACAAACAAAAACAAAAATAAAAACAAAAACCGGATTAGTTACTCCAGCATACATCGCATAAAAATTATCTAAACATAAGAGACATATGTACTATAAATAAGCATGCATGCAATGATATTAAAACAGTAACTACCAGAAATGACTACCATAAGAGAACACAAACTAATCATCTGTGGGCGGACGCCTCACCCACCCCCACACACCCCGGGAAAGGAGTATGAAAAATCTAGAAACCCCTATCCTACAACCCTGATACTAGACCTCCAGACTTTCCTATCAAGGGTCATGTCCTCGGAAATCCGCATCCCGGCCATGTCCTGTCTAATTACCTCTCCCCAGTATCTCTTAGGCCTCCCTCTGCCTCGCCTCACTCCGACCACCGCTAGCCGCTCATAACTCCCCACCGGGGCATCTGGTCTTCTCCTCCGCACATGCCCGAACCACCGAATCCTCGCCTCTCGCATCTTCTCTTCCATTAGGGCCACCCCCACCTTCTCCCGAATAATTTCATTCTTAATCTTATCTAACCCGGTGAGCCCGCACATCCACCTAAGCATCCTCATCTCCGCAACCATCATCCTCTGAACATGAGATTTCTTCACCGGCCAGCACTTCGTCCCATACAGCATGGCAGGTCTAACCACAGCTCTATAAAACTTCCCCTGAAGTTTCTATAGCACTTTCTTATCACACAAGACTCGTGATGCAAGCCTCCACTTCGACCACCCCGCCGCTATACGGTGAGTGACATCCCCGTCTATCTCCCCATCCCCCTGGATCACCGATCCAAGGTATCCTGAAACTATCCTCCTTGGCTATGGCCTGAGATCCAATCATCACGCTCCCTCCCACTTCGCACGACTCAGCGCTAAACTTGCACTCCGGATATTATGTCTTAGACCTGCTTAGTTTGAACCCCTTAGACTCGAGAGTCTGTCTCCATACCTCTAGCCTCTCGTTAACACCGACCATCGTCTCGTCTACCAGGACTATGTCGTCAGCAAATAGCATACAGCAAGGTACATCCCCTTGAATATGCCGCGTCAAAACATTCATCACCAAGGCAAACAAGAGGGGGCTAAGCACAGATCTTTGATGGAGCCCCATAACCACCGGGAAATTGTCTGAGTCGCCACCCAATGTCCTGACCCTGGACTTAGCTCCATCGTACATGTCCTTGATTACTCTGATGTAGGCTTCCGGCACGCTCTTAGCCTCCAGGCACCTCCATAGTACCTCCCTAGGGACCTTGTCATACGCCTTCTCCAAGTCGATAAACACCATCATTTTGATGAAGAGAGTTTTTAAAAAAAGGATAGCAGATCACAGAGAAGTCCACATCTTCCTGTTGCCCCTCTGTCGTATTAGTAGGTAAGAAACGGAAAATAACAGGAAAAGAAAGGAAAAGAAAGGTACAGACAGAAAGAAATCTAATAAAGAAACTGAAAGATTTCACTCTCGCAGCCTATATTAGATGGCTAGTCGAGCAACAGGCTCAATATAATGCAACCTTCAAAAGTCCATCATGCACCATAAATGCAAAACTACGAGGGCAGATTGTACTTAATGCTTCTTCCCCGATTTTGTTTTTTTGAATAGTCAGAACTAGGAGCAGACAACAAGTGACAACAGTTAGGGATATTCTATCAGCAAAACGATCCTTAGGACATCGATAAGTTATTAAAACAAAATGAAAACAAACGTTAAGGAACATGCAATTAGATAGCAAGCAAGAAAAAATGGAATGTCCAATGTGCAGCAACAATTGTCCATTTTCAAATTGAAGGTCATGGTCACCATTTAGGCACGACAAATCATTTTGCTTTTCCTAAATGGAATACCTAACCTGAGGAAATCCAAAAGATGAAGAAGTGGCATACCTTAAACATGCGGCTCAATTGCTCAACACACTCGGACACGAGCTGCGAATGGGGAAGCACCTTCCGGCTCTTCATTATGCGCACAATACAAGCATCAATTGCATAACGTCTGTCCTTGTCAACATCCTCGACCACTTTTTTCCTTTCATCTACAGGAGGCAAAGGTATCTGGATGGTACAAATAAGTTATTGAGAAAAAGTGTCGCGGGTGCACATATAGGGGAAGCATCATAGCAAAATATAAGTAGCTGTAAACAGTATCTATACCCTAATCCTCCTCATTCTGTCAGTAAACTTGGAGTTGAATTCAAAATGATCTGTTGACGAAACAGTTCTACTGGTAGGCTCTTTAGTCAGAATTTTATACTTGGCACATGACAGGGATTGAAGCAATCTGACTAAGTCATCGTCTGCCAAATTTAACTGACTTTTGATATCTGAGTAACTCAATCTATCCGAAGCATTAAACAGTAATAGAGCAGCAGCCTGAAAACAAGAACACTAATCAATAACAATATTTGGTATCTGACAGCCGTGCTGCAGCCGAACAATTTCACAAACGGATTACCTGGTAAGTTCCCACAATCAGTTCAATAGTTTTTGGTTCAAACTTGCCATTGATATTACATGTGCCCAATGAATAAATCCAAGTCAATTTCCTGTGTTTTGTTTTTGTCTGATAAAATTCCTTGAAGACTTCTACACACTTCACCTGAGGTACCAACAGCAAAGAGTAAATCATACGTAACAACAAACCAGGAAAAATCGAATCAGCAGCAGAAATTGAATTATTATAGATCTCGAGAGAAGCAGATCTCACCATTTCCACAGGGAGACTCAGATCAGAAGATTTATAACTAGGCCAAAAGCCAGTTGTAAGAACTGTGACAGTCAAATCTATTCCAGGATTAGCTGCCGAGTTGTTGCTGAGATATTCCTGAAAGTGGTTCTGATTTTCCTTCGCTAACGTCAAGTCTGTCACCTGTTTTGTTAATTTCAAACCATAAGCTTCAACAAGATATTTCTCCTTTGGTTTGGGGGGGGGGAGATAAAATTAGAAGTAATACACTCTCCTCACCATTCCCTCCATCTTTGACGTAAACTGCCCACCACACTGCTGCTTTAACTTCGTTAAGATAAGCCTTTCATGGTCGTCATTGGCACTTTTATCAAAGAGCAATCGACGAGAAAGCTTCTTCCTATTAAATTATGAAGACAGCACATATTCAATGGTTAAAGATGTAACAAGAAACTAGTTACTCAGCCAAAAAAGATATTGGATGTAGCTTTCAACCTGTAGAACTCAGCAAACAGGTCTTTGTCGCTGATATATGCTAGAAGCTTCACCACCTACATAAAACATAAACGGTTATGATCCTATAATAATAGCTGAAAGATTGACAGACCACCAGAAAGTGAAGCAGAATGTTGGTTAGTGCTACCTTATCCAATGTTTCCTCAATAGCATCATCACTGAGTTTTTCACTCCCACCCTTCTTAAGGATATTATCACAATAAGAAGCAAGGAGCTCTGCACTAGAACAGCCAGCAACAACTTTGTTACAGAAGACCTCAAATGCCTCTTTCAGCGCCTATAGAAGTTCAAAATTTAGACATCAGAAATCATATCCCAAATTATTCAAGGTAAAAGGCATAACTCCACAACAACAACAGTTGGATATACCTTGTGAAAGAGAGAGTTATTTGCAAAACAGTTGGTCACATATGCCATATACTTGTCATGCAGCTCAATAACCTTCCTAACAAATACCTGAGGAAAAAGAGGGGTACACACGGTTGAACCATCTCTGTACTATTATATAAAAATTGAAATTAAGTAAAATTTCAGAGAAGTGGATTTACCTGCTCCTGTGAACCACTGGAACTTTCAGCCTGTAGAAGTACATAAGCATCAGTATTTCAAAATGCACTGATAATGAGTTACTACCTCAGGAAAATCAATAGCTCGTAAATCATAAGAACATGTGGATGCAACTTCACATATATGTTTTTATTTCTGCTAATGCTTTTTAATCCACTCAAATTCCTTGTTTTCTAGATTACTTGATTATTTGCAAAGATTGGGTTGCTTAAGCATAGTCCTCTTCACTTCACTTGTTTTTTCCTACTTATAGGACTCCCTGCGCACCTAAGATCAAACTTTTTCTCTTATAGTTCTAGAAGCATGAAAGTAATTAAAATAAGAAAAATGGGCCAAAAACCATATTGTCAAGTGAAGCACAACATGAATTTAGCCAACTGACCTTGTTACTTGCTGAGTCTTCGGCCTGTTGCACCAAGACCATGCCTTCAGCAGTGACGTGCTGCAAATATGTAACATCGCCAAGTGTTTAGACACCCAAAAACGAAAAGAAAAACCAAAAAACTCAATGAAAACCGTTTGATTGCTCAACAGACATAGAAGACCAATACCTGCTTAAACATATTTGCAACTGGTTCCAACCCTTTAGGGATTCTGTGGAATAACCTATACATTCGAGATAAATCCTCTACCTGACATGAACACAGAGTGCAGGAATAAGGGATAAAACAAAATAATCAAATAAGAAGTCAAACACATACTGACTATCAGACACCTAATATGGAAGGAATTAATACCTTATCGTCTCTAAGCAAAGCTCGGCATCCAGAATGCTCCTTTTCAAGCAATTGATTGGTATATACAACCAATAACTCATTTTGCACTTTCTGCAGCACAAATTAAGTCTCAACTTTGGAGAATAGATAAAACTAGAGGCACATTTAACATAACTCGTTTCAAAACTGAACAAACTTAGCCAGCTAAATATCAGGTAAAAGGGAAATCAGCATATAAAAGTTTATCATGGCAAGGACAGCATGCATTTATAAAAGAGAACTTTATAAGGCTTCTGAACTTATTTAAGTACTGTAAATAACAATGTCATGGAGTAAGTAAATAGCTTCTGCAATTTAACATCAACCTGAAACTGTTTATATTGAAGTTTTAAATGGCTTTCTCCAGTAGTTAAGATGCCACAAAAATCCTTATATTTCAACTTTCAAGTGCCTCGTTAAATTCCAATACTGACCTCCAGAAGTTTTGCCTCGCTGCTAGAGTGTAAATAATGAGACACTCTATCCTTCTCTTTTTTTAAGCACTCCTCTGCCTGTTTTAGGAATAACAGGTATTATAGTTCATTCTGGGATATGGACACAACCAACTTATGCACTAAATGGAATTGCAGATAGGATTTTTACCTTCAACATATAATCTGGACAAGAATCTTCCACAATCCAGTTTGATGCTTTTCGAGAATAATATGCGGCAGTATCTTTTAGCATGGCATCTTCAAAGTCATTTTCGTAGTACTCCATCTCCCCCATTCCAATTTCGACATATATACCAAGCACATTCTTCAATAAAGCTCTATCAATCTGCTCACCCTCACGTTCTTGATCAATCTGATAAAGAACTGTCAATGAGACCCTTATTCCTGGCATACAGTATAATACAAAATTGTGTAAAATGAAGAAGGCATGACACTTGCCAGTGCTATAACTGCATCTCTTGCTTTACTTTTCAGCTCCTGATAAACCTATTATTAACAATCACAAAAGTAAATATCATGTACAACGATATGAAGAGTATTTATCCCAGAAAAATTGCAACATAAAGAAGATAACTCAACCAAATATCAGTATACCAAATAAAACTCATAAAGACTAACCAAATCACGGAAGCATGTCAGACCAACTTCATTAAGTGCTGGGAGTGACCTTCGAGCAATAAAATACCGATCAAGATAATGGAAAAACCGTGAAAGCCACCTGACCATGAGTTTATGATTTGCCCATCTTTTTACAAGCTCCCTTAGCATAAACTCATCATGCTTCTCTCTCAAAGAAGAGAGAACCTAAAAAAGAATACAAAAACATATGAGAAACTTGAATAGGAAAAGTAGAGCAATGAGAATACTCGATGCTAAATTACAAGTATTTTAGATGGATTTGCACCATTTCACTATTTAGTAATCAGAGTACCTCAACATGTTAGTTTGTATTGGTATACGAAGTACATTATTACACTAAATAAATAACCACAATAATATAGTCCAAACATAAATATTTTTTATTCATATATTTAAGTAATTCTGAATTTTGTGATAAAATTGACATGGCAACATTTAACACACTTAGAGCATTATAAATTTGGTCCAGCACATTTACAGCACCAACTATACTCCAACCCTAATGAATCATGCAACACAACTTGGTAGAGATAAGTCTTATAGCCAAAGGTTCTTACGGTAGAATTGATATATTCTTCAAAAGCTTCCTTGTATTTCTCATATAGCTGCTGAGAATAATCATGAGGCGGCTTCTGCGTACACATGTTATAGATAGTGCTATTCTTCAAATTAAGGATAATTCAAAAAGAAAGACCAGCCAAAAGGATGAAAAGTTTAAAGCAGAAAACATGATTTAGAAAAAGAAATGTAACTCTAAGCACAAAGAATGTTATGGATACGTGTAGAGCATCATGTACTCTTCAGAACTAAATGAATCTGGACTCCCTTCTAAAATTATTTTTAATTTTGTGATTCCCTTCTGCATGAACTCCCATCCTTCCTCCAACTCAATAGTCTTCATCTGGTTCATCGTCATCGGAGATGACTCTTGTAACAACAATCTGCATATTGAGCAGTTGAAAAAAACTGCCACATTAGTTTATCAAGAAAGAAAATGCCACATTAACACGACAGTATATAACTAATTTGTAAAAGCCAATCCAACTCCAAGCAATAATCTATTAAAATTTATAACTATTTAACTTTTAACCGGAAAAACAAAATAAAAACAAATATGACCATATGCTTCGCCAGCAATTACAACAATGATTCAAGCACAAAATAGTTGTGAACGGTTACATCATAACTTGACTAGTTTTAGTCTGGACATTACAACAAGTATTACATTTATTTTATCATACATAATGAGTCCGAGCCCCTCACCCACCACCCCCACAAACCAATAAAGACAGCATAGGCTCTCATATCCCCTTCAACAATCATACGCAGCATTCACTGAAATCAAATATTTACAGATATAGTCATAGATTTTCGGATATATTAATTAATTTCTGCTTAAACAACAAATTAGTATATACCATCAGAAAGTCAAGCGATTATGGAAGCAAATAAAGAACGTGTAATATTGACATGTAAAAATCACTAAGGACAATGATTATATATCGAAAGCAGATATAAACATTAAATTACAATTCAATAAACTTAGTGTTTTATGTGAAATCATAGGACAAAAGAGTTAGGGTTAGGGTTTGAGTCAAAATTAGATACAGACTGAAAGGAAAATACGTAAAGGGCGATAGGAGGAAAAAAAAACAAGCTAGAGAAAAACAGAAGCATACAGTTTGAATCGTCAGAGAAAGATAACACACGAGGAGATCGCTGCAGAGAAGCAAAGCTTAGGGCAGAGGAGAGCAAAGCCAAGCTTGGAATAAAAGAAAATGAGTTTTGAGGAAAATGAAATAGAGGCAGAGAGAGGACAATTTGAGGCAGAAATTGACTACTTATAATTTGAGTACATTTGTTTGTTTTTTATTCGGGCAAGAATAATTT